>JARYGA010049380.1:0-86684 GCA_030545235.1 Helianthus tuberosus
AAGGCTAAGCCCAATAGCCTATAATTATGTTTGATAAAGATAAGCGTAAACCTACCCAATTATAGGGCCTTACAATATCCCCCTAGGTTTATGTTGTCTTTATCAAACTGTAGTCTTCATCATGTGGGAAGATACTTCATGTCTTCATCCTGAAGCTTGGGCTCTTTGTTCTTTTCAATTACGATCAACTTTGCTTGAAATCTTGTTGAAAAGAATGCAAGAGGAGGATTCTTATCAACTCTTTTCTTTGTCAATGTGTTCTCTTTCAAGCAGGTTCACAGGTACTTCAAATGTACTATCACTGTCAGATGATGACTCATATCTGGTTCTTCTGACTCAGGCACATCTTGCTGTTGTGATACTTCAAGCTTTGTCAGCAGCCAAACAGCATCTCACTCTTCAATAACCCCTGTTTCTTGATTTAAATTCTAAATTCTGCACATGCTCATAAATTCATAAGCAAATATTTATGTGCAACAGAGGAAAGTACCACATGAACACAAGGTACATCCAAGTATTTGTACTCGGATTTTACAATTCAAACTTCATTCAATTTATGACGATCAATCAAATCTTCAAGAACGGTTAAAATTTTTAATAAAACATATAAGCACTCTATTTTTGGATTTTTGATTTTTATTTCTAAATTTAACGATCTAAACTAAAACACAAATAAACAAAGAAATTAATATACAATTACAATTTGCAATGGGATCAAATCACAGTGTTTCAGACACTAATTTACTTTGGATGATCCGAGCGATTGCCAGTATATTTGTCCACTTAAGCTTATCTCCCTAGGCCTTTTTCAAGTAACGGTCTGCAACTGATTTATCATGTTTTCCATTTTGATTAATATGAACACTCAATTCAATCACAATCAAATCCTGGAATTTTAATCAAAACACGCTATCATACGAGTAGTTTCCCTACCACATATTTCACAAGCCCGTTCTAGGATTCTGAAACCTTGACTGGGACTGGATTGAGAAGAGAACAGAATAGATCAGCAACAGAGATGGATATAATATACAGATCAAATGAGATTTTCTCAGTTTGATATAGGTTTTTCGGGTTTCTTTTGGGCACTAGAGGGCCTCTTTCGGGTGTATTTGATCCACAGAGCGACAACGTACAGCTAGGTCTTTGCTCACGCAAAACAGAAGCCGACGTTGCCTAGCACCTCCAGGTCTCTGCTCACGCAAAACAGAGGAGATACACGAGTTGGACATAAAAGATTTCAGAACTAGAACGAAATTGTGTGTATCGGGACGTCACACACGCATTCAAATAGCCATGTCCTAATTCCAAGTGATGTTCTTTCCTGAGATCATAGAATAATATTATTGTTCTGCACAGAACCAGTCAAAGAATCTAGCCATCAGGATAAAGCCTACCAAAATATCGCTCTAGAGTCAGACCGTTTCAATATTGGTCTTACATGCGTCAGCCTTAATCCACATAATGAAATTATTTCATTTCCCATATGTGCAACAAAATATTTTTGATTTTAATTTTCTGTTTTTCGAATGTTTTTGTATTTTCTCATTTTCTCTATTTACATACAGATATCTAGATATCCCCCTAAATTTGTGCGTAAATCTTATGCACAAATTTACCTAACAACGAAAACGTATGTACAAAGAGAAACACAAAGAAAATGAAAATATTTTTGTTGTTTTTACCTAATCGTTCCATCATAAGATTTAAGACTAATCAATATCGAAATTAGAATACGAAATTCAAAATTGTACCTTTTTGCTGATCTAGTCTTACTTTTCTTATCTCCTTTAAACGAAACACATCAACTGTAAAGAAATATATATTTTGAACAGTGAAATGTTACCCGTTATGTATCTGGAACAACCGCTATCAAAATCCAAGGATTGTCAACAGCTCCTCCTTGGTTGTCCCTGAAAAGTTAGGAGATTAGTAAGACATTGGTACCCAGGCCATCGTGGTCCTGGTTATTCCTGAAGCATCAATGTAAGACACTTCTCGAAAGCACATGTCCCCTTTTGATTCAAGGATTGGTGATGTCGCTGCTTTGTGTTTTGCCCTCCAAACTTGTTTAGGCTTCTCTAGTTTCTTAGGTGCCTTTGGCAAAACAGTTTACTTTTCAACCTTTTTATTTTTCAGAACTTGTTTAGGTTTCAAAGCTTGTTTTCTTTTAGCTTTGGCAGCATTTCAATCCCCATCAGATGGTTTAACCTGGGGATGCTTATTCATCATTGCCTTAGGTTTTTCAACCTTCATCGCCTTAGAATAAGATTTTTCCCTTGGTGTAACCTTCTGATGTTGTATATAGTACGGCACATAGGGACGATATGTGCAATTTCTTGCAATATGACCGGGTATGCCGCAGTTGTAGCATGTTTGCTTCTTTACATAAGGAGCATATCCCGATCTATTCGATCCAACTGATGAAGGATTTGAGTTATAAAACTTGTTGGATGATTCGTTTGAAGTCTTTTCAAACTTTGTGCTCTGCTTCCTATGTCCCTGTTTGCAACAATTAGCACATTCACTAGATTTAGCATTTTCATTTTTAACTGTTGGCTTTGGAGGCACATATTTAGTGGACGGGCCTCTCAAAGCTGGCTCAGAAACACTCTTTCTCACATAAGGAGGAGCATCAGCAGACAAATTTGATGTTTTTAAACAAACATCGTCAGCTTTTTGACAAACAATATCATCCTCCTCAACCCAATCCTCTACTATTACCTCATCTGCACATGAAGTAGAGGCATCAGTAACATTCACACATTTAAAATCAGGGACTGGCCTTGTTGTTTCAATCTCAGACATTGTAGGCTCAGTCACTGTTTCACTGCTTGATTCAGCTGAACTACCTGAGTTACTTTCCTTTTGTAGTGGCTTTGCTGAATCCTGTGCTGCTGAGTCAGCTGCTTCAGAAGACTCACATCTGGATTCACTGGATTCAAGTGATTCCAATTTCTTAGGTGGCTCAGATTCTACTATTTTCTGTTCTGATTTAACTATTTCAGGTGATTCATTACTAGACTCGGCTGAATCAACTAACTCTGACTTTTAACAGTTAGCTGTCTCCGATGAGTCACATGACGAATCAGATGAAAAAGTCGATTCATTTTGTTTGCTACACCACTTAGCAAACTCAGTCAACATAGCAAACTCGAAGTTGAGAGATTTTGTTTCAGACTCTTTCTCTTGTTGTTGTACTTTGGGTGAATTTTGAGAAAGACTTGACTTAGTGTTGTCTAATACTTGAAAATGTTTGTCAATATTAGCATTATTCACAAAATTTAGAGTCTCGGTCTGGTCTGAAACAGCAGCAGGTTTCACAAAAGTTTTATCAAATTCCTGTTTTTCTAGAATAATTTCGGTTTTATCTGGCCTTGTGATTTTAACTTTCTTTGGCTTAACAGGCTCAGCCTTCCTATCCCCGGGCTTCCCATATTCCATTTCAAGCAAGTCGGCTATCTCCTCCTCAGTCATAGGAATAGAGGTGTAATTGTGATTGTATGGTGGAGGTATACATACAAATCCCAATCCCTTATTCCTCACTTCCTTTTTGCCATACTTTAACTGTTGATTTATCATCTTTTCGACCTTTTCACTTGAAACATCAAACTTTTTAAAATTAAATTCAGTATTTTCAAAAGTTGATTTTAAGTCATTTAATTCAACAGTTAACTTTTCAGATAGCTCCTTGAAGTGGAGATATCGACAGTTTGCTTCACTCAGATCGTTATGCAACTTTCGGATATCACGCTTTTGCGCCTCCACCATATCCTTATACCCGCCCAGTTTCTTTTTAATTTCATAACTACTAGATCTGGTATATTGAAGTTGCATAACGAGCGAGTCTGCCTGCTCTTTGAACCCCTTAACCTTTTCCCTACATTTAAGAGTACAGCAGATATCGTCTACACATACCTCGTTGATTGTGGGAGTGAAATTATGAATTTGAATACCTGCATCAGAAGTGGATGAGCAAACTGCAACAGGCAATGGAGCAGTAGGAGTAGAAGTGGGTGAGCAAACTGCATCAGATGTGTTGCCTTGAGTAGACTGCTTATCAGCATTGGCATATGATTTGATGAGTGAGATCAGCTCATCTGACTTCATTTTGTAACAGTAGCAGTCGGTTGTCACAATTATCTGATTAACATTTCTGAACCAACTACAGTTTGCCTGATCTGGAATCCTTTTTATAGCATCCATAAGCTTTCTGTTGCTCGTGTGAGTAGACACCACCATCTCTGCCTTCTCCATTTCAGAGAGCAGTTCAGCAAATCAGCTTGTAAGTGCTTCTATTGATTCACCATATGAATATCTGAATTCTTGGAGTTCCTGCTCAAGCACCTCTCTCTTAGATGACATTTTTAAGATGTGATCCCCCAAAAATGTGATCCCCCGAATATGTGATCCCCTAAAATGTGCGCTTTAACTATTTCTTCAACACAAGCCCAAAGCGAGAACACGTGTACTCGCTAACTCAAGCTCTTTATCACACGCACGAACCAAATTATTGTACCGTGCCTCCAAACCTGTCAAAACTTATTACCAAACAAAACAAATTCCCCCTTTTTTTAATAGAATAATTGATAAACCTTTTTTTTATATATATAAAAACCCCTTTTTTATGATTTATATTAAAAAAAATTATTAGCAAATGATTATTATTATTATTAAATGTTATAATTAATTAAAAACCCTAAATTGAAAACGTCAAAACAGGTTGGATCCACTAATGTTTCCCGACGGCAAAACTGTCACAAAAGAACTCTTTGCTTCTTCTTCTTCATTTCAAACACCCCAATAAACTTCAACCGCTAAAAGTTCTGTTTCTTCTTCTGCGCTTAAACAAAACGTCTAACCAAAACCTTAATATGATAAGCAAACTTTAGCCGCCAATGGTGTTGATGGTGAATAGGAACGATGATGATGATGATGATCGGATTGAGGTGGTTCGAAGTGGTGGCCGTCGGAGTAAAACGGTGGTGATGAACGACGGAGATGAACAGAATGACGATCAAGTTGCAGGTGCGCGGTTGTAGTGTGATGATGCTGAACTGTTGAATGATGGAGGTGGCTTGGTGTGCGGGATCGGAGTACGGTGTCGGTGTGCTGGATCGGTGTGTGATAATGATTATGGTGGTCGACGAAGGACAATGATGATGATGAACCTTTTTCTGGTTGTCTGCCGAAGAAGAAGATGAAGAATGATGATAGATGATATCTTGATCGCACAATAATCCCGTAGTCGCACAAGAATGTTGGATCGCACAATTTTGAAGTAATCGCACAAGTCTTGATTTAATGATTAACCCGATCGCACAACAATTCCGTAGTCGCACAAGACGGAAATTCAGTCGCACAAGATTGAATGTTGTAATCGCACAATATAGAATGATGATGTTTGAATATAGTCGCACAAGATTAATAATCGCACAAGATAAATTGACTTTGTTGCACAGTTGTTGAATTGATCGCACAAGGAGGATGATTCTGATCGCACAAGGATCTCCGATCGCACAAGAACCTTCGATCGCACAAGAACAATTGTTTCAGTCGTATAAATCTCTTACACTTCAAATTCTTTGCTAACAAGTCAACAGCCAAAATCCTGACAATCAAGGAGTTGATTTCGAAATTCAATTTTTAAGAGATTATTTCCACCAATAATCTCCTAAAAACACGTAAACAAATTAATTCTTCCCCAAAACTAGATCAACCACCAATTTTCAACTGTTCTTCGTATCTTCAAGTGTGTTCTTCGCGTTCTTCGAATCTTCAAATAATATCCGATTAAAACCGAGCCTTCGCAAGACTACTTAGGCTCTGATACAAATTGTATGTCCCAAAAACTATCAATCGGATATCAAAATCACAATCACAATCACGAGTGCGGAATACTGATGAAAGTGATGAAAAACAAGAACTTGAATGATTGAATAACCAAAGTGCACACGGTTTCTAGAGAACCGTCTGGTACACCAACAATGAATTCAAAAAGTGACTAGGAAGAACAAAAACAGAACAGCCAACCTCTAAAAGTCTAACCTAATAATGAACTAGGTTCACCCTATTTATAGTTACATAGGGTGACCTAGTTACAGACTGGGCCAGGCCCACATGCACAATATTACTAACAAACAAGCCCAAATCACTTAAATAACCCACATGGCTTATCCCAATATTATCTAACCCACTACAAGGCTAAGCCTAATAGCCTATAATTGTGTTTGATAAAGATAAGCGTAAACCTACCCAATTATAGGGCCTTACAGAGGATAAACTGGTACTAAAAGCTCTTGTGTCCTTGGACGACCTCGGTATCTTATCAACGCTATACTATGCTCATGATGGGTGCACTTGCCCATATGTGTGTTTAGTGTTAGTAGAAAATCGTGTTTTATAAATTTAAAACTTGACTAATGTGTAAAATGGGCTTAAATTATTAATAAAAACATATTACACTAGACACACATCAAGTTTTTGGTGCCGTTGCCGAGGACACAAGGATTTTAAGAAAGCTAGGAATCAACGGCCTAATCATTTTTTTATTGTTTTTCTATTTTTTTTAGGATTTCTCTAGGTTTTTCAGCTTCTGCTAAGCTCAGCACGGGGTTGTGCCCGCTGAAGACGCCCCCGTGCCCAATCTTTGGTACTCGCAATCCTGTTTTAAGTCAGACAGTAGCTGAACACGGGGCCGTGCCCACTAAACACGCCCCCGTGCCCAAGCTTCAGATACTGAAAACAGAACCGTAAGATCCCAACGGTTGGTAATTTCTGACACAAACATGAGTGATACTGATCATTTTTAATTTCGCTCCTCTTATGTGCGTGGTGTCAAATATCTGGCAGATCTCATGAAGATTTAAAATGTTACTTTTTAAATTATATTCCCCACTATATAGACCTATCGTTTTCATATAACCTTAAGATGGGCGAAAGTAAAAACAATCCCTATCTCTCCCTCGAATGCTCTCAATCATCTCTTCTAGATGATATGATTCTCGAAGAATTATTTCAAATGGAAGAAGTAATTTTCCAATTGATAAGAGAACTTGAGATGGAAATAACTAATTCATCTCAAGACAACGATCAAGGAGAATTATTGAGATCACATTTGGATTTTAACAACATCGTTGCTCCCGAAAGCACCTCCAACTCTTGTGAGGACTTGAGCGATAGTCATCCCTATGTCGATTGTGCCATGAAGGACTCTCCATCGGTCTCCGCCGATGCATACATAGACCTGAGTGATTCGACATATACCTTCTTTAACGAGAGCCCGGATAAGGGAAATAAAGGTTGGTCTCGCCCACCGGTATTTAGCTTATAATTCACCCTTTACGATAACCTCTTGCATTCTTGTCTAAAACTAGGGCAATTAAGGTACCTCAGGCATTTCGGTGTTGTTTCGTCCAGTAAGGAACCACCCGATCTGGATAAATTCCTTAAAATAAGACAAAACTTCATAAAAACCTCTAGCCACGGGGCCGTGTCCAGCTCAACACGCCCCCGTGCCCACCTGAAGACTTGTGTCTGACTTTAAGTCAGAATACGGACAAAAAGTGTCAGATTCTTGTCAGACCATGGGGCCGTGTCCAGCCGACACGGGGCCGTGGTCAGCGTGCTGTCGTTTTCTATTAATGCAGCAAGATTCATGCACTCTTGGACCCATTCCAAAGACAAAGATCTGGTGGGATCTTCACATATACCCTATAAGGTATATTCTAAAGAAGGTTCTCAACAACCATCTTGTCTTTACAACTTTTTTCTATTGCCTTCTTCTTCATTTTCTCCTCAAAACCTCCATTAAAGCTTGAAATCTCCATGTTTTCAAGCTTTATTGTGATATTTGTTAGGTTTTTATTCAAGAAATCTTATCAAAAATAAGTTTTACAACACTATTTTAAGTTATCACTGCTTCGAAATGCTTCAAAAGTCAGAAAAATAATTTAAAGCTCCAAGAATCCTTATTTCAAAAATCCGCAGAGTGGTGGCCACGGGGCCGTGCTCAGCGAGCACGGGGCCGTGGCCGGAGTTACTTTTTCATTAATTTGAAATTTTTGGGCTTGTTTTCTTAGAATGTCGAGCAGGAATAGCGGAACATCCTCAGCTCATTCAAGGAACGACCGACGAGGAAGAAGATCATCCGTGAAAGACTCCCTAGTCAACTACGTTTATGCCTTGAGGGAAGCCATCGAAGAAATGACAGGAGTAAAGGAAGCCTTGGTTGACCATATTAATCACTTGACGGTGGGATTAGAGGGGTGCCTTCGAGAAGTCAACCTTTTGCACCAAAGGTTGAATATTTTTGCTTCTCATCCTATGGTGCCAATCATTGCACAAAGGGAGTGGAATGTTATGCCGGAAGTCATTATTCATGCCAAGTGGTATGTCGTACCCCCGGAACCCCCTCTAGACATATTACACGGGGTCCCGGTAGCTGTCGCACCTCCTCTACAAGACATCGTGGAGAATGAGCCCGCCTTCTTCCTCCCTAGGGAGATAGAGGAATGGCTCAATGACATTTAAGGGACATCCCTCGGTTCCGAGTTCTACAGCACCCTTAAGTACCGGAAAGCTATTTCCGGGTTTTTGAAATTCCTACAATAAGGGTAGAACTCCTTAAGATGATTTCCTGCATTACTTGTCCTATCTATCCTAGGAACTTTTAGTTTTTCATTTTTAACTTTATTTTCATTTTCTAGGATCCTTTGTAATTGTTATTTTTAATGAATGATGGTTTCTAAGTATTAAATGGTGTTTGGATGATGTTGTAATGGTTAAAACATACTCGAAATGGTGGAGGTTACTAAGGGAACCTTGAACCCACACCCCATGCACAAAAACAGAGCCTCTTGACAATTTTTCTTCATTACAGCAAGTTCAGCACGGGGCCATGCTCAGCCCAACACGCCCCCGTGTCCGAGGTTCTACAGAAAACGCCCAGTTCAGGTAACTGGACATGGGGCCGTGTTCACTGAACACACCCCCATGCCCAGCCTTCTGTTTAATATGATACTGGCGATCTGAGCATGGGGTCGTGCCCGGACCAACATGGGCCCGTGCCCAGACGCCCAGTAACATAGAATTTTATTTTTAAACACCTTTTTACACATTCAATCAACCTAAAAACTTATTTTTGGGACACAATGAGGACAATGTGTAATTTAAGTGTGGGGGGGATGCTAAACCTTGAAATTTGCAAGTCCTAATAACAAGCCTTACATAAAACTCTATTGGAACCGCTAATCATCCCAAATTTTTTCAAAAACTTTTCATTTTTTTTACTTGTCTTGGTTTAATTTGGGAATAACTGTCACACCCTGACGTTTGTGGAAGCGTGATTATGCGTGCCTTGCTTAATATCATTACATTCAACCATAACAAACGACGATATGATAAAACCAAGATGTTCATCCACAGATAGTTTTAAAACATTACAAGCAACATTGTTTTAAATCCCAAAACAAACACTTCATGTTCAAAATACAATACCAGCAAGTTTTAGATCCATAAGGACTTCACAAAAGACACAAACAAACTAGGTTCCGAGCCAAGTATCTTATCCAAGATAAAATACATAACTGAAACCCTTCGACTTCGGATGAAACCTTTTATTAGAGACATGACTTGTAAACTTCATCGCCCGCCAGATCCATACTTAATTTCCTGAAATTCATGTATTTTGAAAACATCAACAAAAGTTGAGCGACTTCATGTGTTTAGTATGTGTGTACGAATAAACCTTGAAAACATTTGTAAGTATGTATGTATGTACTTGAAAACCGGTATGAAAGCAACAAGGAAACAGATCAACTAAGGTGTAGCTAATACATTAATATTTGTGACGTGATGCAGGAAGGCCCAAACCTAGCAGATTTTGTCTCCGGCAATAAGACATAGTCACCTTATGGCCCACTCGGCGGCGCATGGGTGGGGCTCGCTATACCCAAATAGATCTATCACTCATGTCCGTCGGTCGTACAATGAGGATTAATGGTCTTAAGCGTTGTACCCACCACTCACATGATCTAGCAGTACCCTTCCTTAGCTAATCATACCACATATAAACGTTTGTAAACAGTTTGTAACATGTACTTCACCCCCGAAGTTATAAAATGAAAACAGTTAAAAGAAAGGGGGACATGAACTCACAGTTTTGCGTTCTTCGTATCCAATGTAACTCAAAGCTTCCTCTAGAACGCACGACTACCTACATGCGTACTACGGTTCATTAGACGGGTGGGTTGTGCCTTGACCTCGGTCTTATTTAGTATTTTTGAGTTACGTTTCTTTGTGTCATTAATATTATTCCAAGTATATAATTATTTGACAAAATAATAAATATTTGACTTAAATTATATTTATTACATTTTGGAATATTAGTTAAAATAATATATTTTATCTTGTTACTTTCTAAGTATCTATACATGTATATCCTTCCCAAGGATGGGTGTATTTGTATTTGCATTCTTAAACTTGTATATTTTTGTCATGTATTGATGTCGTATTCCGGTGTGTATCTATACGTACGAGAATACGTATTTTCTTGTAATTATTAAGTATTTTATTCTTAACTTTGTATTAACTTTTCCGGAATAATATATTTAGTAAGAATACATTAATATATATTTCCAAAATATATATATTTTAAGAAATATTACTTAGAAAGATTATTTATAATTTACCTTCGGCAAAAATATTTGTATTTCCATATAAGTTCCAAAAATAATATATTTTCAAGTCTAACTTGGAAAGTATATATAAACTTATTTTCCCCCCAAAAATAATTTATTTGATGTTTGTTTGAGAAAATATATATTTCTTCCAAAAATAATATATCTTCTATTAATTCCAAGAAAATATATTTTAATTCACCAAAAATAATACATTTTCTTCTTGTAAAAAATATGATATAAACTTGTAATAATTGTGAAAATCACATTTTCCTTCACTTGGTGTCCAAAATATTAGTTTCCAAAATATACTTATGAATAAATTTCCCGGAATATTTTGTAAGTTATATTCCTTTGTTCGGTTTCATCAATAATGTGCGTATTCTTTGTATATTTATTCCCTGGAATTTTGGTATTATTTTGGATTGTAATTTTTGGTATTTTGATGAGTTATATTATTTCAAGTGCTAAAATAATATAACTAATACACATAATATACAAATAATCACACACATGGTGACATCTAAATATATATTTCCCTAAATACATATTTAGTCACTTTTATTTATAAAAACCAACCTCCAATATTTGAAATTTTTGTAACAAAAATTATGGCAAACTTTATATGAAAATCCATGGTTTGAAATATACTTGTAAATATTTGTTCAAAAATATTTTTCTAAGTGTTAGATTTTTAGAAATTTTTTGCCATAGTTTCCCCTAAAAATGTTGGTTTCCATACCTTGAAGGCATATCATTTTCTTTTGTAAATCAACACAATCAATCAATAATCAACAATAAACAATCTACACTTACCAATTTTGCCAAAAACAAGCATAAACTACCACTTCATGAACTTGAAAATTTACAAAAATTTGTAGTAACTTACTAGTGTATTTAGTAAGTCTTGTTACCCCTTTAAAGTGTGGTTGTTTCTTTACAAACATCAATTTTAAAGAAGTTATTTCTTCACAACTTATAATCGCATTTTCTAAAAATGTTTCTTCATGGATTTTTCTTGTTACACATATGTTTCTACACTTGTTTAACTTCTAAAAACATGGTTGATTTCTTTAAGAACCAACATTAAGTAAACTTTGGAATTTTAACTTGGTTTCTCGAAAAATCATCCTTGAAATCTTAGATCTACAAGACTTACATCTCATATTAATCATCATTTTACAAGAAAACAATATATTCTTTAAAGTTCATGTCTTCCATGAGGAAGATCTATTAATCTCTAGTATTTTCATCCTCTCATCTTGCTAGATTATGTTTTTAATCATGATCTAGCAAGATCATATTATGATCTACATCATTTACATAAGTAAACAACAATCAACAAGTAAATCAACACATAAACAACACGATTTCTTCATGATTTAAGTTTATGTTCATGTTCCATTCTCTTGATTCTTAGTGTTCTTCAAGATTAACATCATGTATCATTCTTTAACCACTTAAATAAGATGTAAAATGAAGAGTTTAGTGTTCTTGCTAGTAGCTCAAGGCTAGGGATGATCAACAGAAGAAATGAAGTGGATAAAAGCAAATGGTGAAGGTCCTTCTACTTCCAATGGCACCAAGCTTCCTAATTATGCTAGAGACACCTTGTGAACACCTTAGAATGCTAGATAATGGAGTGAAAATGGAGATGGTGTGGTGGTGATGAGTGGCCGTAAACAAGAAGGAGAGAAAGAAGAAGATGAAGGTGTGAAGTGTGTGAAGGAATGATAGGCTTATGTCTTCAAGTTCAACTTATAATCCACCAAAAACTCATTTTCCATTCGTCTAAATGTTTAGGAAAGTAGAAACAAGATCTAATAGAAAATTTAAATAAAATCTTCATTTGGGCCATATGTTGGCCGTCCACTAGGTTGGGGGGGGGGGGGGTATAGGTGTAGGTTGTAACTAGATGGTTAGTTATTAGTTAGATTTCAAGTGTATAGTTAGGGATTTAGTTATTTAGTTATTAGATATTTATATGGTGTGTTATGATGTTCGGGGACCATAACTAGCTTGGAAATGTTAAAACAGTGCTTCTAGTGAAAATTTGGTGTTTCGGGTAGTGTCCGGTTGCTCGGTTGGTTACCGGTTCGTTAAGGTGCTAAACTATGCAGTTTAGTGTGCTTTATGTTACCTTTTGTGACAGTTTCGATTCCCGACACTTAGGAAAGCATTCAGGACCATTCAACCATATTTCTGTATGATATAAGTGTGTGTCTAAATGCTGAATTTGTTGATTTTCTTCAGAATTCTGCAGTTTATGTGAGTTTTAGGCACTTTCCGGCACTTAAACTATCTCTAGGAAGGCAGTTTTGTGATCCTTACTTTCCTACACACTATACTAGTGTAATAATTGGTTTCTGGCTCATTCTATGTCTCAATACAATGTCTGTCTATCTACTGAACTTCGTCAGCATTTTTCTGATTTGTCTGATAACTGTGCTGCCGGTGTTTCGTGCATCATTTGAATCAACAAAGTTCCCATGTAATAATGATATATCATTTGCAATATATGATGCACATGTATGCATATGGAAATAATCAGAAAGCAGTTCAAGTAATTAATTGAAATTCAGCACATTCATTAAGCACTAATCATTATTTAATAATGGTACGGATGCATGCAAATTTGACAGTTGTCACATTCTCCCCATGTTAAGAAAATTTCGTCCTCGAAATTTAAACTACATTAACTCCTTAGGGTTACGTTATACGTGCGTGGATATGAATAATACAAAAGTGCTTAACCACGAAACCAAATCAAAACTTATTCGAATTAGGTGAATCTAAGGGCATGTTACAACATTAGGAACCCAGTGGTTAAAAGATATGTGTTTTCAGAATTTGATGTCAAAGGATACGAGACATATAGATGTATAATCTAGTGTAACTTAGTTAACAGGGGTTTGACAAAAAGAGGAGTTTCGACCGACAGAATTTCAAACGATCGTTCACAATATGCAAATGAGTTTTCAGAAACAATAGCATCCGCTAGATGAAATCAAAATCAACAACTCAAATATGGTAGTAACATGAAAATGATTTGTCAACCTTCGAACAAATACATGGATAAAATAGCGGGTTGACACCTTTGAATTGTGATAATACACTGAAATGAAATACAATCGAATCTGGTGTATCATTGTCTTAATTCGTAGTTGCATTAAGAATGTTTAAATTGCAAGTCAAACCCGAAAATTTGGTTCAAACGGCATCGTAGGATTTTTTTCAATTGAATATAGAATACCAAAGAACTACCATTTCAGATCAAAGATGAAAAAAAGCAATAAATACTGCAAGGCATTCGATCGATAATGAAAGAACCGTTAGGAGGTACATTGGAATGTAAAATGAATTTATGTACCATTGTCTTAGCACACGACTGTGTTAAGACTGCTTTAATTATGATAAAACAGAACAGATTTAGAGCAAATCAATAAATAAACAATTAAATCCGTGTATGAGATGCGTAAACGAGATTAGCGCAAGCTTCAATTTAGTGAAAACATCACCACAAGGTGTCGAAACCAACAAACGATTTAATGGAGCTGTAGCCCAAACAAGTCTATTGTGACTCGGAACAAATGAAACGTTTGCAAAAATGAATTTGAATATGATGCTCATAATACATCATATGGTGTCTTGAATTGAATATGCGAAATGGACAAGTTCAAACAATTGAACTTGGCCTCAGCGCAATCTGACAATAACCATATGTATCGACAAGGGGATTTCAGCATGGTTACAATGATAAACCATGTATGTGACTGAAAAGAAATGGAATTTCAAGAAGGTTTTGTTGTCTCAATATCAAGGAGTTGATACTTACAATAATGCAGAATATCCGAGTCACAAGGCAATAATCGGATATAACGAAATAATATTTGTAACCTTGATGCAAACGATCATTAGAAGGGAAGCTACATGCGTGACAAATGATTGCATGTGTATCATATGAAATGACCAAGTACCGAACCAAATAAGTGTTCGCTCAAATGAAGAAAATTGTCGTGACGCAACTACTATTAAGAGGAGTAGAGATGCAAAAATCTTACCCGCTAGAAGCAAAAATGGAAATTTCAATATAAGAATTTTGAGTACTTTATCTATTCGGTTAACTGAAATAGCATGCATGGCGGAATAATGGTGTTTGCCCGAGTTAATAGACGTGGTTCTTACGTGGTGACCTTTAATGGACCTCGACATAAGTTCCCGAAGGTCTTAAGTGCATGATTCCTAAACCCTCAAAGTTCTGTATTCTGTGTGTAACTATTTTGTGTGTATCGTGTATAAAACACAGTATTAGCGTATGTTTAAAACCACTTGTTGACTCACTGTACCTTGGTATACTTTCTTCCTAAATTAACAGCTAATGATACTCGATCAACGATCAACCTTAGAATAGTAGTTGGATCCTTGCAGTTAGTTAAATAAATCGTTAATCCTCGGCATGGGATACAGGTTCTTGATGGTTGACTTGTTCAGCTCTTGGTAGTCGATACTCATTTGAAAGTTACCACCCATCTTTTCGTCGTGCAACAATGGAGCTCCCCAAAGCGAGAAGCTTGGTCTTATAAATCCCTTATCTAACAGTTCCTGAAGGTGTGTTGACAACACTTGCATCTCTGGAGGCGCAATTCGATAAGGTGTCTTAGCTACAGGCGCGGCGCCTGGGACCAAGTTAATGCGGAATTCGACTTGTCGTTGAGGAGGTAATCCTGCCAAGTCTTTGGGGAAGACTTCGGGATATTCCCTTACCACAGGGATATCTTCGAGCTTAGGTTCTTCGGCTTCTTTGTCCACGACATGAGCTAAGAAGGCAATATACCTTTTACGCACAAGCTTCCGTGCCTTCAAACAACTAATAATATGTAGAGGCGTATCCTGCTTCTCTCCATGAATCACGATCGTTTCTTCACTCACCATCGGGTTGTGGAAAATCTTCTCATGGCAAACAATTTCCGCACGATTACTCAACAACCAATCCATCTCAACTACAACGTCGAAGCTTCCAAACTCAACTGGCAGAAGATCTATCGAGAACTCACGCTCTCTAAGTTCTATCACACAGTCTCTAATTAATTTGTTGGCTTCCACTAGCTTCCCATTAGCTAGTTCTATCGAGTAGTGGATTTCTAACTTACTTGCTACTAAACCAAGTATACTCTTAAATTCTAGAGATACGAAGCTAAAATTGGAAACAGTATCAAGTAGCACAGATGCATAACGTTGACTAATATGGGACGTACCGATAACCTCGTTTGGATCCTGGTGTGCTTCCCTAGCTCCGCTGTTGAGATTTCATCCACGTGCCTGATTGTTTTTAGGGCAGTATTTTCTGAAATGCTTTTTGTCTCCACAGTTAAAACAACCTTGACCACGTCTTTGATCGTCACCATTTCTGCCTTGATAGTCGTTGTTGTCGTTGTTTCTTCCGTGATTTACGCTACCATCTTGGCCTCCATTTCCACGTTCAGTACCTTGCCTACACGTCTCCTTGACATGCCCCACCTTGCCACAGTTTTCACACTGTCCATAACTACATCGCCTGACATGATAACGTCGACAATTGTCGCACTTAGGTAGGATACCCATGTACTCTTTTCCCTTTTTGGCCTTGTTCTTGTTATTCGCCCGAGTACCCTTCTTGAAATTTGTGAAGTTCCTCTTGTTGTCTCTAGATGGCTCCACATGAGTCTCCTTTTTCTCCTCCTAGATTGAGAATTTTCCAAGTCTAACCGCTTCTTCAATGAGTGCCACACTTATGTCGATAGCCTCGGTAATTGTTGGAGGCTTTAATGCTTTCACCATGCTCAGAATCTGAGGTGCCAATCCCCAGATGAAACGCTCGATCCTCTTAAACTCTGGTTCCACCAGATATGGAACAACTCGCGATAAATCATGAAATCTCTGCACATACTCAGCTATCTTTGAACCTTCCATCTTCAAGTTCCAGAATTCAGTTTCCAACTTCTGGATTTCCGCCCTCGAACAATGCTTCTGGTGCACATTTGCTCAAATGCAAAACATAATCCGTCTTCTCAACCCAACGCACAAAAGCTATGGCACCCCTAGTGTCGTCGAATTCCAGGGGCTAGCAGCCCAAGAACTGCTTGTAGGTGCAGCCTGCTACATAAGCAACATCATTCACATAAGGCATTAGCAAAGCACACTTGGAAATGTCCAAACATTTTGTAATGTGTCCTAAGTGACTAAACATTATCGTTGGGTGGGTTATTTCCTGAGGTACCTCCGCTGCGTTCGGAGCGAAGGGCCTCGTGCTGTGCGATGGCCTGTGAGATGCGCTCTTGTAATTCCGCCTCCGTCGTCAGCAGAGGGTTGTTGGTATCGGTGCTTCTTCGAGGCGACATCTTCTAAGAAGAAGATCGGATAGGCCAGGTCTTATTAAGGACACAAGCATATAAGCATCTACCTAACGAATAAGACCTAGGAGGTGTGTATACATATGTATATAAGTAATCGTCATAGCAAGCAATCATATAACATCACAATTATAGCACAAACATGTAAATGGGAACATGTTTAATGAGAACATAACAAGCAAGCACATTATTGATTTACATGTTTAATGAGAACATGACGATTGGGCTTTCATTAATCATCGACCACAAAGTATTGTTACATGTTTTTCAAAGTGTATCGTATCAAAAGGAACACAGGGTCACACTTCCCTTGTCCAAAAAGTCTACCAATCTATAAAAAGTCTTACAATAAAAAGGTGGTCTCCAAAAGGCTTCACAGGCTCAGCTCCAAAGTGGTGCTCTCACCAAAGGTAATGCATCTGCATAAGACCAAAAACCTACTGTACTGATGGTGGAGGAGGAGTAGGGAGGAAAATCAAACTAACAACATGTGCGAGCTCCTCCTCAAGCTTGCTCACATGACGAAGAAAGTAACGGACCTGCTGCTCGACGGTGAGGAATCGGGCGTCAAATTCTGGGAAAGGAGTAAGAGGAGCAGGTGGACATGCAAAAGGGGATGGTGATGAATGTGGGGGAGCAAAAGCAGGCTGACAAGGACATGGTACAGGACGCGGTGTCGACTCAAGCTCCAAGACTCTGTGACTCATAACCTCAAATCGAAGCTGAAGTGAATAAAGTAACTTATCCCGTGTATAACTAACAAAATGCGAGGGATTGTAGGGATCTGAGGTTGGCATGGAATACGATGGGGACCATCAGAATGGCTCATCAAGTGGTGAAGAAGTAAATGGAGCAAAAGGTGCAGACTGGGGAATGTATGGAAAAGTTGCCGAAACATGAGGGTCATGACTAGGCTGCTGGCCTGAAGTACCTTCCCCTGGACGGGGTGCAGGAATATCCTATAGGAAAACGATAGGTAAATCAATGCGATGGACATCGGACTCCATAGGGGGAAAAGGAGCAACATTAGCAGGTGCGGGTGGAGGAATGAATGGCTCAACAAAAGGAGGGTCAACAGGTGCATGAACTAGGTCAGGTATAAGGGGTGCAATGTCAGGTAATCCAAAAGGTACAAGGTCAGGGTCAGGTATCGTGTGACACCCCAGGAAAACTACGAAACCACGCAACCTAACTAGCTTCCTTAGTAACTACGTGCTAAATTTCGCGACGAAATTTCTTTCAACTTGGGGATGATGTGACAACCCGTAACTTCGAGGTTAAAATTGTTTATTTCGCTTTTATTAAACGAATCATACGCTTTTATTAATTAACTAATTATTCCACATCGCGTTTAACCAACCCGAACCGTTTGAACCGAAGCACATGTCACGCTTGTCGACCCAACCAACTCGCGTAACCTGAAACGCATGGAGTCCGAACCACCTAACCTTCTTGACTTATAATTCTTAGGCATGTAAAAAAAATAAATAATAATAATAATAACAATAAGAATAGCAATATCAAAGCAACATGTGGCTGCTTCACTCCTTCCCCTTGTGCACGACAAAACTTCACCTCCTCCTTTTTTTTTTAATTTACTGGCGGCCAAGGGTGATGTAGCCCAACTTCCTTAGTCTACGGTGCAAATCCTATTTTTACTCAAACCGCCACTTTATGGCCTCTTATGTGTACGTGCTTTGCATAATTGCATTTATGAGAAAATTCCAAACCCTAAACCTAACTTGCGTAAATCAATTCAGCGATCTCTCCTTCTCTTGCTGCTGGCGACACAAGAACAGGACTCCAAGGGCTTCCACACTTCGGTTTCAAGGCTTAATCGAACTTCCATCATCACTAGGTATCACACCTTGAATTTTGTTTATAGTTTTATGAATCATGCATGAGTTCTGGTGTTAATCTTTCATGGAACATGGCTGCGTTTTCTGTCCTGCATGAACTCTAGGTGTTCTTATGATGATAATTTGCAAACTAGGTATGATAGAAAGCGTGTTCATTGGTGATGTGATCGTATAGGGGTCTATGTGTCGTTCACGGGTCGAAACTCCTTGTTATATGGATGCGTTTTATCGTTACTATGATTTTGGTTGTTTAAGTGTATACATTATTGTGAGTATCGTGGCTGTGTTTTCTGTTGTGTTGATGATCTTTGACCTCTTGATGATTGCTTGTGGTAAAGGATTCGCAAGCTCCACTCCTTAAGAAAATGAAAGCTACAACGCCTGGTTGCACTTACAAGGAGTTTCTTGCCTGTAAACCAGTTGAATTTGCAGGCAACGAAGGGGCAACTGCTGCACTGCGTTGGTTGGAGAAAACCGAAGCAGTAATTATGATAAGAAAATGTGTCGAGGAAGACAACGTCATGTATGCGTCGCATCTTTTTAAAGAAGGGGCGCTAGAATGGTGGAATACGGTACTTCAAACCAAAGGAAGAAATATGGCCTATGCCATGAGTTGGGAAGAATTTAAACAGCTAGTGGAAAGAAAATTATGTCCCGAATATGAAAAAGAACAAATGGCGAATAAGTTCCTGAACCACCGGATGGTGGATGTAGATTGTCGAGGGTATACTTCGACATTCTTCGAGTATGCGAGAGTGGTACTAACCCTGGCTTCGCCAGAACCGGTACTTATTTCCCGCTATATTTGGGGATTGATTGGCGAAATCTGTGATATCGTTAAAGCTGCGAGACCTCGCACAATTGACGATGCAGTGGAATTAGCTAACACCCTAACTGACGGACTGATACGCACAAGAGAAGAAAATAGAAAGAAGGAAGTGGCCCAAAAAGTTACCCAAGGATTTCGTGTGGGTAATCGTAGTAATTTCAAGAGAAAAGGAACCGGGCAATCTTCCACTGTTCCATTCTGCAATGCCTGCAAAAGAAAGCATCTTGGTAGATGCAAAGGGTATTGCAATTTCTGTAAAATTCCAGGGCATCAAGAAGAAGATTGCAGGAAAAAGAAATCCACAATCTGCTTTAACTGCGGAGAAGCTGGACATTTCAGGCTAGACTCCCCGAAATTGGCCAAACCAGCTGATAACAAAGCCAAACCTACAGAAGGAGCTACCAAGAAGAACGCAAGAGCCTTCCAGTTGACTACTCAGGAAGCAGAACTAATTCCTGACGTAATAGCTGGAACGTTCCTCGTTCATGACGTCTATGCAAAAGTATTATTTGACTCTGGTGAAAACCAAAGTTTTATAAATACTTCATTCTGCCAAGCTCTTAACTTACCCTTAACCAACCTTTGGCAGATTTTTATAGTCGAAACGGCAGATGGGAATTCTGTTAACATAGATAAGATTTTGCGGGAAGGAAAGATAGAACTTGTAGGTCATAAATTTTCGGCAAACCTATTACCTATGAATTTAGCCGGATTTGATGTTATGTTAGGAATGGATTGGTTAGTAGCCAACCATGCTCGAATTCTTTGTGATAAGAATTCCATAGAAATACATACACCCACAGGAGAATTAGTAGTGATGGAGATAAGCCACGAAAGCCACTGAAATTCATTTCAGTCATGAATTGGCCAGTTATTCAAGAAAACAAGAAATAGTGTATATGGTTTCGGTAATCATTAACACGAAAGGTAAAGAACTTAAGGAAATTCCAGTAGTATCAGAATACCCAGAAGTATTCCCAGAAGAACTACCTGGATTACCACCTGATAGGGAAGTAGAATTTTGAATTCATCTAATCCCTGGAACTACACCGATAGCCAAGGCACCTTATTGGTTAGCACCCACAGAAATGCTAGAATTGAAAAAGCAGTGAGATGAATTACTAAGCAAAGGATTCATAAAACCTAGTTCATCCCCGTGGGGAGCTCCAGTGTTGTTTTTAAAGAAGAAAGATGGTTCGATGCGAATGTGTATCGATTATAGGGAACTTAATAAGGTTACAATTAAGAATCGATACCCATTACCTAGGATTGATGATCTTTTTGATCAACTTCAGGGAGCTAGATATTTTTCTAAGATAGATTTACGCTCCGGTTATCATCAATTAAAGGTACAAGAAGAAGAAATACCTAAAACTGCTTTCAGAACTAGGTATGGTCATTACGAGTTTACAGTCATGCCCTTCGGACTAACGAATGCACCTGCAGCATTCATGGACATGATGAATAGAATCTGTAAATCGTATTTGGATAAATTTGTAATTGTCTTCATCAACGATATACTTATTTATTCCAAAAGTCAGGAGGAACATTGTGAGCACCTGCATGCACTCTTAACTTTGTTAAGAAAGGAAAAGCTTTACGCCAAATTCTCGAAGTGTGAATTTTGGCTACAAGAAGTGCAATTTTTAGGACACATGGTGAATCACGAAGGTATTCATGTAGATCCCTCCAAGATAGAAGCGATCACCAAATGGAAGGTCCCACAAACAGCTATGGAAACTAGAAGCTTTTTAGGTTTAGCTGGTTATTATAGGCGTTTCATTAAGGATTTTTCCAAGATAGCTGTACCATTAACTAAGCTAACCTGTAAAGCAGTTAAGTTTGAATGGGGACCAAGGCAAGAAGAGGCTTTTAAGATTTTAAAGCAAAAGTTAACAAATGCCCCAATTCTAGCTTTACCGGAAGGAACATAAGATTTTGAAGTATACTGTGATGCTTCAAAACTAGGATTAGGATGTGTGTTGATGCAAGGCAAGAAGGTAATTGCGTATGCCTCAAGGCAATTGAAAAAGCATGAAGAAAACTATACGACTCATGACTTAGAATTAGGAGCCATAATTTTTGCCCTTAAAATTTGGAGACACTATCTGTATGGAAGTAAGTTTACTGTTTATACAGATCATATGAGTTTAAGATACATATTTGGGCAAAAAGAATTAAACATGAGGCAAAGAAGGTGGATGGAAATTCTAAGTGATTACGACTATGATATTCAATATCACGAAGGAAAGGCCAATGTAGTTGCAGATGCCTTAACTCGTAAATATCATGAAAACCAAAAGCGAGTTTGTGCTCTTAGATTAAATTTACAATTAGACTTAATGGAACAACTAAAAAGCATTCAAGAAACAGCAATCAAGGATGATGCTGAAGGTATGAAAGGACGAGTAAAGGAATTAGAGCAAGGCAGTCATGGAATTTGGAGATTCCATAAGAAAAGGATTTGGGTACCTAAGCAAGGAGATTTAAGACATAAGATCTTAGAGAAAGCCCATAAATCTAGGTATACTATGCATCCTGGTAATAATAAGATGTACCAAGATTTAAGGAATAATTTCTGGTGGATAGGAATGAAAAAGGACATAGCTAGATATGTTTCTAAATGTCTTACTTGTTCACAGGTTAAGGCAGAACACCAGAAACCCTCAGGTTTAATTCAACAATTAGAAATGCCTGTATGGAAATGGGAACTTATAACTATGGATTTTGTTACTAAGTTACCCAAAACCAGAAAGGGTAATGATGCGATTTGGGTAATTGTGGATCGCTTAAGCAAATCAGCTCACTTTCTACCCATGAAAGTAACCTTTAGCATGGAAAAGTTGGCAAAGTTGTATGTAGATGAAGTCGTATCCTTACATGGAGTTCCACTCTCCATTGTGTCGGATAGGGATAGTCGTTTTACTTCCCATTTCTGGACAAGTTTCCAAGAAGCTATGGGAACTCGACTAAATTTAAGTACTGCATATCATCCTCAAACAGACGGGCAAAGTGAAAGGACGATACAAACTCTGGAAGACATGCTCCGAGCATGTGTGATAGATTTTGGTGGAAACTGGGATGACCACCTACCCTTAATCGAATTCTCCTATGATAATAGTTATCATGCAAGTATCGAAGCTGCCCCGTTCGAAGCACTGTACGGATGTAAGTGTAGAACTCCAGTTTGTTGGGCAGAAATAGGAGAAAGACAATTATCAGGTCCTGAAATTGTGCAAGAGACTACCGACAAGATCACTCAGATCAAGGAAAGACTGAAAACGGCTCGAGATCGTCAGAAGAGTTATGCCGACAATCGACGCAAGCCACTAGAATTCCAAGTGGGAGACAGAGTACTCTTGAAAGTTTCTCCTTGGAAAGGAGAAGTTCGGTTCGGTAAGAAAGGAAAGCTAAGTCCAAGGTTCATAGGACCATTCCTAGTAATACAGCGAATAGGACCAGTTGCCTATCGCTTTCAACTACTAGAGGAATTAGCTGGAGTACATGACATATTTCATGTATCCAATCTCAAGAAATGTCTATCAGACGAATCTCTGGTAGTACCTCTTCAAGACATAGAGGTAAATGAAAAGCTAAAGTTTGTCGAGAAGCCACTGCAAATAGAAGACAAAAAGATCAAATTTCTCAAGAACAAAAGATTGGTACTAGTCAAAGTTAAATGGGATTTAAAGAGAGGACCCGAGTACACTTGGGAGCTGGAATCAGAGATGAAACGAAAGTATCCTCACTTATTTCAGTAAATCTCGAGGACGAGATTTTAAATAAGGTGGAGAGAATGTAAGGACCTTCAAACTTGTCCCAAACCAACCCATAAGCGAAAACCCGAACCCCTGAAACCCTAATCCATATCAAAAACCAAGAAATCTAGAAAATTGGTCTTCAGGCGGGCCGCGTAAGGGTTAATCATAACCTCACGCGGGCCGCGTCAATGTGGTGTTGACCGGATAAGCGTTTCCGATCCACGTGGCATCCACCTGGCAACCCTACGCGTGACCCAGCAAACCTACACGTAGACTAGGTGGCCACGCGGGCCGCGTAAGGATCGGCTGGAGGTTCACGCGGGCCGCGACAGACCCAAATTTCACCTATAAATAGATTTGATCAGGAGCAGTTCAATGGTGTCGAAACCATTTCACAAAAATGAAAGCACACTGCACAAATTCGAAATTCACTTTTACAATAGCGAGGCGCTGCTACGATACATGGTATTAACTCGATCGATGCTACGATTCAATGTCCGATCGATTGAAACTATCTGATGAATGTTTAAGTGCTGCTCAAATTAGGGTTATACTTTGTCATTCGTCATAAATTCAATGGATGTTTAAGTATTGCACTTTGTCATTCGTTGTGAAGGTTTTTGTCTCGTGAGTTCTCGTAAATGCTGTATTAGTTACTGACCTAGTTCGTGTGCATTGTTATTTAAATTAGGTTACAAGGCTAATCAGTAGGCTAAACTCTACCCGTATAAATCTGCAAAGTGAGTCATTCTCTTTTTATCAACTTTATTTTACAATACTCCAAGCATTTTCAAATGTTATAATTATAGGGATTAAGTCATGGTTATCTTGAATCACTGGCTAGTGGGGTATTGTGCACATTACTAATTTCTCACAGTTAGGCTAATAAATCCTAACAGTGATAATCATCACTACTTGGGGAAGGACCCAATAGTGGTATGACCATCGTCACCAGGTGACATGGCGCCAGATAAAAATAAGATAGAAGCCATTGTAATCGCTCTTATGCTGTAATTTATAACTATGCGTCGTTTTATCAAAATGAATGATTCACCAGTGTTTCCCCGCTGACAAAATATTTTTAAAACATGTTTCAGGTGACCTGCTGTAAATCAAGGAAAACGTGCTACGGAGCACTAACAAGCTTGAAGAGGTGGCTCAGTTAAAATGAATAAACATGTTTTATAAATCAGGGAATTTTCTAGTAAAATTCCTCTATTGTAATTTACGGGGTTTATCCCGAATTATGAAATAAAATAATCGGGCATTTTCAAGTTTTAAAAGATCCTGATAAATCTTCCGTTGTCGCATCAAATAATAACTACCACGAGTTCCTGTCCCGCGGCTCCTGACCGAGTCAAACCGGGGCTGGGGCCGTGACAAATATGCTCACCATTGGGATGCCCGATGATAAGATGATCATGGACTGGAATGGGAACAACAAAAGGATCCTCGTCTGGAATACCATCAGCAAGCGGTAAGTCATCTCCAAAATCAGGCAACGCAAACAGCTGGAAGTCGTCGTCGTCGTCTGATAGCATATCTGGGTCGCTCTCAGTATCGGATGTAAAGATCTCTGGCTCCAGTGCGATCTCGTCATCGGAAACAATAGCCATAGGGTCATCAGTATCGGACAATCCGCTCTCGGATGAAGACATAATGTCTGTAACAGAACAATCATAACATATGCACATATATTATCCAATACTACTTAGCATGCAATCAAATACAATGTATCATGAAGTCATGTATCCTTGTTATTCCTCATGAAACCTTTCTATCCTTCCTAGTCTCCCAGACTAAACCACCTAGTCTCCCAGACTAAACCAACTAGTCTCCCAGACTAAACCAACTAGTCTCCCAGACTAAACCAACTAATCTCCCAGACTAAACCAACTTGTCTCCCAGACTAAACCAACTAGTCTCCCAGACTAAACCACACATGTAAACCTTGCAATCATGTTTCTTGTCTTTCCTTTTGTAAAAATGTTTGTTTTCTGGATTTGGGCGTTGCGTGTACATGCAATGAAAACATGTTGTAAAAATATTTTCGTGAGAGAGCCCTAGTGATTGTAGTCTAGACTAGAGAAGGAATCCTAATTCGCTACAATCGAAGCTCTGATACCAAACTGTCACACCCTGACTTTTGCGGAAACGTGATTATGTGTGACTTGCTTAATATCATTGCACTCAACCATAACAAACGACTATATGATAAAACCAAGATGTTCATCCATAGATAGTTTTAAAACGTTACAAGCAACATTGTTTTAAATCCCAAAACACAGACTTCATGTTCAAAATACAATACCAACAAGTTTTAGATCCATAAGGACTTCACAAAAGACACAAACAAACTAGGTTCCGAGCCATGTATCTTATCCAAGATAAAATACATAACCCAAACCCTTCGACTTCAGATGACAACTTTTATTAAAGATATGACTTGTAAACTTCAACACCCGCCAGATCCATACTTAATTTCCTGAAATACATGTATTTTGAAAACATCAATAAAAGTTGAGCGAGTTCATGTGTTTAGTATGTGTGCACGAATAAACCTTGAAAACATTTGTAAGTATGTATGTATGTACTTGAAAACTGGTATGAAAGCAACAAGGAAACAAATCAATTAATGTGTAGCTAATACATTAATATTTGTGACGTGATGCAGGAAAGCTCAAACCTAGCAGATTTTGTCTCTGGCAATAAGACATAGTCACCTCATGGCCCACTCGGCGGGCGCATGGGTGGGGCTTGCTACACCCAAATAGATCTATTACTCATGTCCCTCGGTCCTACAATGAGGATTAATGGTCTTAAGCGTTGTACCCACCACTCACATGATCTAGCAGTACCCTTCCTTAGCTAACCATACCACATATAAACGTTTGTAAACAGTTTGTAACATGTACTTCACCCCCGAAGTTATAAAACTGAAAACAGTTAAAAGAAAAGGGGGACATGAACTCACAGTTTTGCGTTCTTCGTATCCAATGTAACTCAAAGCTTCCTCTAGAACACACGACTACCTACATGCGTACTACGGTTCATTAGACGGGTGGGTCGTGCCTTGACCTCGGTCTTATTTAGTATTTTTGAGTTACGTTTCTTTGTGTCATTAATATTATTCCAAGTATATAATTATTTGTCAAAATAACAAATATTTTAACTTAAATTATATTTATTACATTTTGGAATATTAGTTAAAATAATATATTTTATCTTGTAACTTTCTAAGTATCTATACATGTATATCCTTCCCAAGGATGGGTGTATTTGTATTTGCATTCTTAAACTTGTATATTTTTGCCATGTATTGATGTTGTATTCCGGTGTGTATCTATACGTACGAGAATACGTATTTTCTTGTAATTATTAAGTATTTTATACTCAACTTTGTATTAACTTTTTCGGAATAATATCTTTAGTAAGAATACATTAATATATATTTCCAAAATATATATTATAAGAAATATTACTTAGAAAGATTATTTATAATTTACCTTTGGCAAAAATATTTGTATTTCCATATAAGTTCCAAAAATAATATATTTTCAAGTCTAACTTGGAAAGTATATATAAACTTATTTTTCTCCCAAAAATAATATATTTGATGTTTGTTTGAGAAAATATATATTTCTTCCAAAAATAATATATCTTCTATTAATTCCAAGAAAATATATTTTTATTCACCAAAAATAATACATTTTCTTCTTGTCAAAAATATGATATATACTTGTAATAATTGTGAAAATCACATTTTCCTTCACTTGGTGTCCAAAATATACTTATGAATAAATTTCCCGGAATATTTTGTAAGTTATATTCCTTTGTTCGGTTTCATCAATAATGTGGGTATTCTTTGTATATTTATTCCTTGGAATTTTGGTAATATTTTGGATTGTAATTTTTGGTATTTTGATGAGTTATATTATTTCAAGTCCTAAAATAATATAACTAATACACATAATATACAAATAATCACACACATGGTGACATCTAAATATATATTTTCCTAAATACATATTTAGTCACTTTTATTTATAAAAACCAACCTCCAATATTTGTAATTTTGTAACAAAAATTATGGCAAACTTTATAAGAAAATCCATGGTTTGAAATATACTTGTAAATATTTGTTCAAAAATATTTTTCTAAGTGTTAGATTTTTAGAAAATTTTTGCCATAGTTTCCCCTAAAATGGTTTCCATACCTTGACGGCATATCATTTTCTTTTGTAAATCAACACAATCAATCAATAATCAAGAATAAACAATCTACACTTACCAGTTTTGCCAAAAACAAACATAAACTACCACTTCATGAACTTGAAAATTTACAAAAATTTGTAGTAACTTACTAGTGTAATTAGTAAGTCTTGTTACCCTTTAAAGTGTGGTTGTTTCTTTAAAACATCATTTTTAAGGAAGTTAGTTCTTCACAACTTATAATCACATTTTCTAAAAATGTTTCTTCATGGATTTTTCTTGTTACACATATGTTTCTACACTTGCTTAACTTGTAAAAACATGGTTGATTTCTTTAAGAACCAAAATTAAGTAAACTTTGGATTTTTAACTTGGTTTCTAGAAAAAATCATCCTTGAAATCTTAGATCTACAAGACTTACATCTCATTTTAATCATCATTTTACAAGAAAACAATATATTCTTTCAAGTTCATGTCTTCCATGCGGATGATCTATTAATCTCTAGTATTTTCATCCTCTCATCTTGATAGATTATGTTTTTAATCATGATCTAGCAAGATCATATGATGATCTACATCATTAACATAAGTAAACAACAATCAACAAGTAAATCAACACATAAACAACACGATTTCTTCATGATTTAAGCTTATGTTCATGTTCCATTCTCTTGATTCTTAGTGTTCTTCAAAATTAACATCATGTATCATTCTTTAACCACTTAAATAAGATGTAAAATGAAGAGTTTAGTGTTCTTACTACTAGCTTAAGGCTAGGGATGATCAAAAGTAGAAATGAAGTGGATAAAAGCAAATGGTGAAGGCCCTTCAACTTCCAATGGCACCAAGCTTCCTTATTATGCTAGAGACACCTTGTGAACACCTTAGAATGCTAGATAATGGAGTGAAAATGGAGATGGTGTGGTGGTGATGAGTGGACGTAAACAAGAAGGAGAGAAAGAAGAAGATGAAGGTGTGAAGTGTATGAAGGAATGATAGGCTTATGTCTTCAAGTTCAACTTATAATCCACCAAAAACTCATTTTCCATTGGTCTAAATGTTTAGGAAAGTAGAAACAAGATCTAACAGAAAATTTAAATAAAATCTTTATGTGGGCCATATGTTGGCCGTCCACTAGGTGGGGGGGGGGGGTATAGGTGTAGGTTGTAACTAGATGGTTAGTTATTAGTTAGATTTCAAGTGTATAGTTAGGGATTTAGTTATTAGATATTTATATGGTGTGTTATGATGTTCGGGGACCATAACTAGCTTGGAAATGTTAAAACAGTGCTTCTAGTGAAAATTTGGTGTTTCGGGTAGTGTCCGGTTGTTCAGTTGGTTACCGGTTCGTTAAGGTGCTAAACTATGCAGTTTAGTGTGCTTTATGTTACCTTTTGTGACAGTTTTGGTTCCCGACACTTAGGAAAGCATTCAGGACCATTTAACCATATTTCTGCATGATATAAGTGTGTCTAAATGCTGAATTTGCTGATTTTCTATAGAATTATGCAGTTTATGTGAGTTTTAGGCACTTTCCAGCACTTAAATTATCTCTAGGAAGGCAGTTTTGTGATCCTTACTTTCCTACACACTATACTAGTGTAATAATTGGTTTCTGGCTCATTCTGTGTCTCAATACAATGTCTGTCTATCTACTGAACTCCATCAGCATTTTTCTGATTTGTCTGATAACTGTGCTGTCGGTGTTTCATGCATCATTTGAATCAACAAAGTTCCCATGTAATAATGATATATCATTTGCAATATATGATGCACATGTATGTATATGGCAATAATCAGAAAGCGGTTCAAGTAATTAATTGAAATTCAGCACAGTCATTAAGCACTAATCATTATTTAATAATGGTACGGATGCATGCAAATTTGACAGTTGTCACAATAACAAGTTCTAAAAAGATTATAGTTTTACAAATTTACAACCGATAGCTTCGTGATAAAAAGAACTAACATAAGAAAATTATGAAATGGCATTACAAATCTAGTTAAAATTTGATTATATATACTGGGTCAGGATTTAGAGAAAACGGTGAAAAGTGTGAGAACGGTGAGAACTATTATGGATCGTCCGATCAAAACAATCCATGGACTAGATTGCGCGGTGGAGTTTTCGTAAATAACATCAATATTATTAGGTGGGACGCGCTTCATTAAGGGTAAAAGAGTCTTTTACACCTCATATTCAAAACGCCATCAAAATGATAAAACGCCAAACAAAAAAATAAAACGCTATTAAAAACAAAACGCCAAAAAATAAAATTAAACGCGTTGAATATTACAGGAAGATGAAACAACACAAATAACTGAATTTCAGTTAATAACATTTATTAGAAGAAATTCTCTCCTAAATTACGCGCCAAAAACATCATTATATAAACAAAAGTAAAAACATAGCTTCCATAATCACTTCAATCTATCCATTTTCTGCAAAAAAAAAAACAACTTTAACCAAAAACGCCAACTTAAACAAAACGCCAAAAATGGCAACAATCGTTTCGTGGAGATACACTCTGGGAATCAGGCGATACGTCCTCCATTTTGACAACAGAAGGAGGGTGTTTGTTAAGACGGTCAAGGCAATTCTAAAAATGGAAGAAGAGATACAGAGGCAAATCTTATCCATTGGCATCGCTCTGGACAACGAATGCCATGAAACGCATATGCTTATGAAAGCATTAACCAGCAAATTTGGACCAATCAAAGGAAATGTGAAGCTAGACCCTGTCATGACATCATGGCGTTTTGATGATGAAACAGACATGGTGACAGTTACATACGACAGCGGAGAGGAGGAAGTCTACTGGCTAGAGAACATCATGACAAAGCAGCGACTGGGTTTCATGGAAGAATTGCATAACGACACTTGTACTAACACAGAAATAGACTCAAAATTGGAGTTAATACTAGACATGTTCAGGTGGAGGCTTCAGAATCTTCAGGAACAAGAAGCTGATGAAGGTGAATGGGATGACATGGATGAAGATCAAGAAGAAGACTGCAAGGAGGAAGAAGATGACACAAGTGATGGATACTATTCAGATAAAGTTCCTTCTGACGAAGGATTTTAAATTTTTTTTCTTCTATGTAATCTTTTTTTTAAGATAATAATTAAATGATATATTTATATCTTTATTAGCAAAACGCCAAAATAATACTAAAAATGGTTAACCCTAACAAAACGCCAAAAATAACAAAAAATATTTTTCTTGCTTAATATTTTATTTACTCCGTTATTGTATTTTGACATGTTGGTCTGCATAAGGCCATTTAAAAAAACACTAAACTTAGAAGATGGGACGTCTATAACCTATAAAACTGATAAAAGCTGATCAACACAGTAAATACAAAAAACAGTAACTGAAAAGACAGTTACTTTATTATTATTATCATTTATTACAATAAAAAGTCCCGCCTAAATTACGCGCCAAAAAACTCCTATAAGAGAAGGGTCTATACACAATAAAATTAATCACACCCAGATTTCAAAGCTTTCACTGAAATGGATCCTTTTTCTGAGGGGGTTAATTCAATAATATTTTGCTGAATGAGATGGATAAATATTGAAGAAAAAGAGACTGATGACAGTGATATGCCATCAGGTGAGCTTTGTTCTTGATGATTATTTGAATGGAATAAAGGGATCAACACAAGTATAAAATGGCATTTTGGACTCCATTATTACAAATAGCATCAAGCAAGAGTTGATATTTAATGACATGCCACCAAACAAGAATATCACACCAAAAACAGGTTGCCACTAAGCAGCTTCTTCTAAAAAAACGGGGTTTATGAAGGAAAGTTGGCATCTAGCTAAAGTATTCAAAAAAGGTTCAAAACGCCAAACACAAATTCAAGAAGGAAGAGGCTGATGACATTGAAGATTCGGAAGAAAAATTAGATTACCATTTTGTATTATTTTTGTTTTCATTTTATATTGCTTTGATATCAAGTTAAATGTTCTTTTGTTATCCAATTCTCTATAAATAAAATACATTATTATATAAAACGCCAAAAAACTACAAACACCAAACCGCTAGAAGTATGAAAACTGGGAGAACAGCTGCTGGCAAAGCACCTTGTAAAAAGGGTATTAAACGCCAAAAAATTCACTAAACGCCAAAAAAAATTGGTCTTATCGTAATCTTATTCAAATTTTAATGACTCGTAGTGAATTATTATACAAAACGCCAAAAAGGCCAAAAAATTAACCAGAAAACGCTATAACGCCAAAAAATTATATATGGGACACAAAAATAATTAATTAAACGCCTAAAAGTTCTCTGAATACAATTAACGCCAAAAAAACTTAGACGCCATAAAATATTATACCGCGTTGGGAAAATAAAAGAAGAATGAAAAGACAAAAAAGCCCCTCCGCCCTTCTATATACCGCGGGACACGTGTTGGGCCAGGATGCGTTCTCACTGTTCTCACACTTTTGAGTGTTTTCTCCTGATCCCGTTTCTATATATATTTGATCACATTATAAACCCATTCCCACAAAAAGTGAGTTTTGAGCCTTTATTGAGCATACAAGCATACATCCGTAAATTAAATGCTCATTTTTCGTTTCTTGTGTGAATAGCCGCTTGGTTCTTACGACTCTAGAACTTGCCAAGACGATACATTCCCGGTCCTTACCAACTTAAACCCAAGTAAGTAAATGATGGAGGCATGAAGGACTAACCCATTTTCCTTTCAACACCATTATTTTTCAATTTTTTTATCATCTACCCAAAATCCACCTAGATTTTGAGCCTAAACCTTTTCATTTCTAAACCTACAAAACAAACACGCTTTACCCACCAAAATCTTTTTTCTTTTAAACCCTTTATTTTAGAAAAAAATCTCGGTTTTCTCGTGACGTTCTTTATAAATAGTATAAAAATAAAACCCAATAAAAGTCTTGGATTCCCGACACTCAAGACAAGCCAAAAATTTCTCTTTTACCCATTCCATTTGGGTGTGTAAGCCACAAAATAAAGAGTTTTGCTTGAGGACAAGCAAAGATTCAAGTGTGGAGGTATTTGATGTGTGTAAAATGCAACATATAAATTACATCAAATGAGGCATAAAACTAACCCTTTTTTAGTACTAATGTTGGAAAAAGTGTGCTTTTGTCTTCCTTTTGTATTTTCAGGACCAAACGAGCTTAAATGAACAAAAGGAACAAATATGCAGCAAAAACTAACATAAATACAAAGAAAAGGAATAAACGTGGCATGTCCGACCCGTCGACAGCATCTCCCTAAGCAAAAACAAGAAATAGAAGGCTGACCACGGCCCGTGCCCAGCGGACACGGGGGCGTGGTTAGGTGTCTATAGAAAATGACAAAGTTGTAGAAGCTTCTATTCCTAGCACAGGGGCGTGCCCAGCTCAGCACGGGGCGTGGTCAACGCTAAGATTCGCAAAATTTTGCAAATCTTGGTAGTACAGATACGCTTCTGCACACGGGGCCGTGCCCAGCGAACACGGAGTCGTGTGGAGCCTAATGCAGACAATTGCAATTAATGAAGAAAGAGAAAGATGATGACCATGGGGGCGTGTCCAGCGGATACCTGGCCGTGGCCGGGCTTCTATTCAGGCTATAAATAGGGGTGCTTGGTTCACTTCAAAGGCATCCCTTAGCAAACCACCTCTCTCCCACTTCACCACCACTCCACCACCACTACAACACCCACATCCACCACCATCATCCATCATCCACCTTAGAGTGTGTGTAGTAGTCTCGAGATCCAAGATTGATAGTAAGAGTTCTTGTCAATCAAAGGCCATGTTTGGCTAAGTCTCTTACATCACTTGGTGAAGACAAACATTTAATGTAATACTTTTGATTTTTAATCTTTTCGCACTTTTTATTTGGTTTTGTATTAATGACTTTAATAACTAGTTTCTTATGTTGAAGGTGAAACTTCTTTATCATTTGTCCATGGTGTCTTGGCATTACTTTACAGTCTATATAAAGTAACAGATTTTCACCATTCATATCTCTGCGGTCTATATAGATATATGTTGGCTACCTAGTCGGGGGTTAAGGGAATGATTTGGTAAGGTTCTTGCCTTGTTCAGTGTATAGATCCTGCAAGGACCTGGGTTAAGCTTACTAGGACCTCCTTCAATACCCACTGGTATTGGATGGCAGGGGTGCGAATGGCTTGATCCCATCATATGTAAACTACTATTAATACATTAACTCGGATACTTGGGATTGTATCCCTGCTGACTCAAACCACTTAGTCGAGGGTAACGTCGCCTTTAAAAGAGGGGCCTACCACTTTAGGCATTAATAACTTAATTAATTATCTTTCAATATTCCGACCCTTTGGGATTGTATCCTTGTTGACTCAAACCACTGGGTTAAGGGTAACGTCACCTTCAAAAGAGGGGCCTACTACTATAACTAAAATAATCTCTTAAAAAGTGCAAAAGAGCAGAAATCATCAAAGGTTACATTAAAGGCGAGTCGGATCCAACTGATTCATCTTGTCTATCTGTTTTTATTTTATTTTTATTATCAGCATTTTAGTTTTATTTTTCATGTTTAAAACATTTTCTAAAAATTTTGATTTGATTAGACGTTGAGGATAAACCGGTACTAAAAGCTCTTGTGTCCTTGGACAACCTCGGTATCTTACCAACGCTATACTGCGCTCACGATGGGTGCACTTGCCTATATGTGTGTTTAGTGTTAGTAGAATATCATGTTTTATAAACTTAAAACTTGATTAATGTGTAAAATGGGCTTAAATTATTAATAAAAACATATTACACTCGACATGCATCAGCATCCATCGCGAGGGTAGTATACTGGTGGTAAGATAGCGAGGTTATCCAAGGACACAAGAGCTTTTAATAGCGGTTTATTGTAAACGTCTAATCGATCTGATTTTTTATAAAAGTTTTTAAACATGAAAGTAAATCTAAAAATTAAAAGATAAATAAAATTTAAGACAAATAGACAAGATAGAATCACTTGGATCCAATTCCTCTTTAATGTACCCTTTGATAATTTTCGCACTTTCGGACTTTTTAAGAGATTATCTTAGTTATAGTAGTAGGCCCCTCTTTTGAAGGTGACGTTACCCTCAACCCAGTGGTTTGAGTCAGCAAGGATACAATCACAAAGGGTCGTAATACTAAAAGATAATTAAATAGGTTATTAATGCGAAAAGTGGTAGGCCCCTCATTTGAAGGTGACGTTACCCTCGGCTAAGTGCTTTGAGTCAGCAAGGATACAATCACAAGAAGCCGGTTTAATGTTTTAATAGTAGTTTACATATGAGGGGTTTAAGCTATTCACACCCGTGCCATCCAATACCTTTGGGGCATTGAAGGAGGTCCTAGTAAGCTTGAACCAACTCCTCGTAGGATCTATACACTGAACGAGAAAAGAACTTTACCAAACCACCCTTCTAACCCCCTTCCAAGTAGTTAACGTGCTTTATATAGACCGTAAAGACACGAATGAGCAAATCAATGACATCATGAAGAAATGGTAAAGAAAATTCACTTTCAACATAAGAAACTAGTTATTAAAGTCGCTAATACATAACCAATTAAAAAGTGACGAAAGATTGAAAATCAAAAGTAATACATTAAAGACTTATCTTCACCAAATGATGTAAGAGATTAGCCAAGCATGGTCTTTGATTGACAAGAACTCTTACTATCAATCTTGGATCCCGAGACTACTACACACTCTAAAGATGAAAGATGGATGATGGTGGTGGGTGTTGGTGTTGTAGTCGTGGTGGAGTGGTGGCAAAGAGAGAGATAAGTGGTTTGCCAAGGGATGCCTTTGAAGTGAACCAAGTACCTCTATTTATAGTCAGAACTGTACCCCGGCCACGACCCCGTGTCCATTGGGCATGGCCCGTGGCCAGCTCCTTCTCTTCCGTCATTAATTGCAGCTGTCAGCAGAGGGGCCCACACGACCCCGTGGCTTCTGGACACGACCCCGTGGTTAACTCTTCGCAGTACTATCAAGATTCTGTAAATCTGAGAGTTGACCACGCCCCATGGTGAGTTGGGCACAGCCCCGTGGTCGGGGTAGAAGCTTCTGCTGGTCTTGTGTTTATGTGTGAGGTCTGACCACGGCCCATGCCTGGCTGGGCACGGCCCCGTGGTCTGCTTCTGTTTTCTTGTTTTTGTCTTGGGAGATGCTGCCGAGGGTCGGGCATGTCACGTTATTCCTTCTTCTTGTATTTATGTTGGTTTTTGGCTGCTTATTTGTTCCTTTTGTTCTTTTAAGCTCATTTGGTCCTGGAAATTCAAAATAAAGAAAGAAACACGCTTTTTCCAACATTAGTACTAATAAGGGTTGTTTTTATGCCTCTATTGATGTAATTTTTATGTTGCAATTTGTACACATCAACTCTACTAGTAGGAGCAGCCGTGGTAGGGACACTTAGCTGCCGATCCTCATAAGAACTCCCATAAGAACCATGTTCCCTCTCTTCATCATTGGGAGTTATTAACAAATCATTTTTAGAATCAATGGATGTGGGTGTATCAAACAAATAAAAAAATAAATGTGTTAAATTTTCATCTAGCAAAACCTCTTAATTATTCCATGCTTGTGACTTAAAAGCATAAACATATTCAAAAAAATTTACATCTCTAGAATATAATTCCTTTTTACTATCCAAACTCCAAAGTTTATACCCTTTTTTAACATTGGAATAACCTATTAAGCCACATTTCTCAACCCTACTAGAAAGCTTATCAGTTTCATTTAAATCAGTACTAAAACACAAACATCTAAAATTCCTTAAATGACTAAGAGAGGGTTTAAATCCATATACAAACTCATAAGGACTCTTACCTAATAACATAGAAGAGGGAATCCTGTTAATCAAATATACAACAGTTAGAACACAACCAGCCCAAAAATTTTAAGGTAACCCTCCTTGATACAACAAAGTTCTAGCCATGTTTAAAAGGTATCTATGCTTCCTTTCCCCCACACAATTTTGTTGTGGTGTATAGGAGCATGGAGTCTGATGTAAAATACCCTTTTGTTTACAAGAACTATTCATTTGATTCTTAACAAACTCAGTACCATTATTACTTCTAAATACTTTTAACTTTTTTCATACTGAGTTTGTATTAGTTCATAAAAACATACAAGATTTTCAAATACTTCATACTTTCCTTTTAAAAGATAACACAAACAGTTGTAGAAAAATCATCTACAACAGTTAGAAAATATTTGTACCCTTCTCTACTAGTGATTCTATAAGGACCCCATAAGTGTAAAAGGGACCCTAACTCACCTACACTCTTTGTTTTATGTCCACTATGTGGAAAAGGGGCCGTAACTTTTTTAGCCCTATCACATACTTCAAATGGATGTTTTTCAACAAACTTAATATTCAGACTTCCCTTTAATGCTACTAGAACCTGATCAGAGGGATGGCCAAGCCTACTATGCCACATATTAGAATTTAAAACACTATTAAAACACAAATTATTACCAGTTTTACTAACAAAATAAAGACCATTATCTTGTCTACCAGTCACCATGACTTTCCTTGACTTCAAATCCTGAATAGAACACATAGTTTCATAAAAAACAACTGATAATTTGTTATTTTTGCTAACTTATGTGCTGACACAAGATTCATACTATAACCAGGGATAAAAAAATACATCACACAACATAACTCCAGAAGTGTGACAACCCGAGATTTCAAGGTCTTTCCTCTACGCATCACTTGTTTCGCAATCCGGTTTTACAATTTGTTTTACGTAGTGTCATGTATAGTTATTTGATGTTAAAGTATTCTGATGCTTGGTTGTTATGTGTGTAATGTATAAGTTTAAGGTTTAATGTGTATGGGAATCTCAAGATGACGAAGAATGATTCTTCGCCATTAACTCTTCGCCACAACCTTACTAGACGAAGACTGATTCTTCGTCGCCACCAGTCTCGACGAAGAGTATTCTTCGTCGAGCAGACCCTTCGCCGAACGGGCCCTCGGCCCAGATTTGTGAACACGGCCTATAGGTTTGTGCGTGGTTCTTATTTTTTTGCAAACATGAACTTTTATAAAACCCCAAGTCCTCTCTTTCTCTCCTCTTTGAGCGACGGCAACTGTGGGTTTCGACGCCCTTCATTTCAATCAAACAAACTGATCACTTCGGCATAACGGTTAGTGTCCGTCCTTGTTAATTGATAAAGTTCTGATGATGTGATCTTGCGTAAAATTAGGGTTTCATCAATAATATCGTAATGTAGAGTTTGCATGATGAGGGTTTGAGGGTTTGTATACATTCTCACTCGTGATGGGATTTGAGGTTTGATGATTCTGATTTAAGAATTCATAACCTGATGAACTGATATTCTGATTGTGTGCGGTTATAGGATGAGTAGGGTCAATGATTGCTAGTATGGTTTGTTTGATGATTGAGAACTTTATGTTTGAATGGTTAATGATTGTTCACGTTTATGGTATATGTTCATGGTTGAAAGTGTTGTTTGATCCGATTCGAAAACTGTAAAGCATGTTAGCATCTGTTAAGGCTGAAATAAAGAAACTGTAACTGTCTGATGAGTGGTGTGACGAAGGACACCCCCGACGAAGAATCAGTGGTCGACGAAGGTTAATCCTTCACCGAGGGACTCTTCGCCATACTTAACCCCGACGAAGGTTAATCCTTCGCCGACGGACTCTTCGCCGTACTTAACTCCGACGAAGGTTAGACCTTCGCCGGAGGACTCTTCGCCAAAGGAGCATTCCATGAAGAATGGATTCTTCGTGGAGATGCTGCATGTGTGTAAACCAACAGTAAAGTTATGATGTATGTGATGAGGGATGTCTGTGTTTATAAGATTTATTTGTTGCTTAGAATAAGAAATCTGGTTTGACTTGTGAAAGTAGCAAACCCACCTGTTATGTGTTATTATGTGACATGCACATGGGATGTGAACTTGTATGCGAACTGCGCAATTGCTATGTGTTATACAGTGATCTTTGTGATGAATGTAAACTGTGTAAATACGTGATTTAATTTATTACGAAACTGATTTCATTGGTAACCACGGTAGGGTTGGTTGACTAACTGGAAAGGGTAACTTAATATACCAAGCAAATCTAAGGTGAGTTCACTACTCTTTTTCCAAGCATGCGTCCCGGGGAGGGACATCTGGTAAATATTCCGGGGAGGAATGTCGGGTAAATGGGTTTGACTGGAATGTTAAAACTGGGATGTTGGTTAATACACTCATATCTATCATTTAAGTCCCATCATATACCGAATTAGTTGTCGGGGAGGCAACGGGGTTATTAGTTGATAGCGCTATTAGGTTTGGCACCCTCACACCGTACCGGGGAGGACGAGCGTGAACTGATTACCTTAACCACTCGACCAATGTTTGATAGAGCATTGGGGAAGGGCAAATAATCTGGATCCATCTTACGGTAATCGTGCTATTAACAACATTGAATCTCTGAATTGTTTTAAACTCATATCTGGTAACTAAACGTGATAACAAACTTTGAACTCACCAGTGTTGTCTGATACACTTGTCTGCATGCTTGCAGGTTGTTAAATTCATGGTTATGGAAATTGCTATCTGGGAGTGCTGGAGTGGTCATGGGTCGTGGCTCTTGGATACATGTTCATTGGCTTTGCACATTTATTTTGAAACACTTGAATAATGATTTACATTATGCTTCCGCTGAACGTAATTTTTTTAAGTTGTGATTACTTTATGAAATAAATGGAATCTTTTATTTAATATCTTGTTATAGTTCAATGTGATTGGTGGCTGGATCCTGGTACGTTACACGTCCCGCGGTGTTTCCGCAGGTGGTATTTTGGGGGTGTGACAGTTTGGTATCAGAGCCACTGGCTATAGTGAACTAGGTTTTAAAACGTTTTTATAAAACCAGACTATAACCGTACAGTTTCGAAATCGACCATATTACTTAGCTCCAGATTGCAAGGTTCATTTCTCGTTTACTTATTTCATAGCATATCTAGTGTACACTTACGTATGACGTTGCATGTGATTGCACACTTAGCACTACAGACTGAATTCATGTGTTACTTGCCTAGTTATGTGGTTGATAGAGTCACAATGCGGCATTCCTCTAGACTTTCTTGATTCATGTTTTGTGATGCCTTTTGTCTTGCTACTCGAATTTGAGGAACCTTTTAGCACGAGTTGGGAGGAGCTGAGATAAACATGCAAATTACAATGTTATTATGGGTGCACACATAATAATAATGTAGGGTGCATGTGAGTTCCAGTGAGGCTTAAAGCGTGTGAAAGGGGTTCCGCTCTGTTATCTGATGTAAACATAGTAGTCTGTAGAAGTCATTGTGATGTTTTACTCCTACTCAATTCTGACCCTTAACCTTTTTCCCTTTTTCTTATATATATAGAATCATGAGTGGACGTGGTGGACGTAATGGTGGACGCAGTGGTGGCCGCGGTGGTGGACGTGGCAACATTGCTATGACTCAGGCCGAATTAACTGACCTGATCAACACTCGTGTGGCTGAAGCCCTAGCGGCTCACCAGGCTGGTAGGATGTGTGCCAAATACTCTTTATTCTTGTGTCGCATACTCGACTCTTACTCGTGTGTTGTATTTTCTTTCGTCTTTAGGTCAACAAGTGAATCAGAATCAAAACAATCCGCCTGTTTGTACGTTTAAGACATTCATGGATTGTAAGCCACAGACATTCAGTGGGACTGAAGGAGCTGTGGGGCTACTCCGTTGGTTCGAGAAAGCTAAGTCAGTGTTCGCCATGTGTAACTGTCCCGCGGGGGACCGGGTGAAGTATGCTACAGCCACATTGGAGGATGGCGCGTTAACTTGGTGGAATGCCCAAGTGCAGATGTTAGGCATCGAAATGGCTAATGCAACTACTTGGGATGATTTCAAGGAGTTGATGCGGGATGAGTACTGTCCTCGTGACGAGACTCAGAAACTCGAGAACGAATACTACAATCTGAAGATGGAGGGGTCTGAGATCAAGGCTTACACGAAACGATCTCATGAGCTGACAAACATGAGCCCTAACTTATCACGACCACTACCTTGAAGAATCGAATTGTACATCAAGGGCTTAGCACCGCAAGTTAAGAGTTTGGTCACTGCTGCAAATCTTAACAACCTGCCTCAGATCATTCGTTTAGCACACAAGATTACCGACCAAGAGGTCGAGCGTGGTTCGCTACCGCCTCGTGTTTCTGCTACTCCTACTGCTACTACTACCCCTGCTAGTGATAACAAGCGCAAGTTGAACGATACGGACACGGCGTCCAACTAGAATAAGTTGCAGAAAAGGCCAGAAAACAGCAATAATCGTAGCCTCAATCAGTCCTCCTCTGTTAACCAAGGTCAGAGCAGCAACCCGAACCAAGGCTCCTATGCTGGAAGGCAGCCAAAGTGCAACAAGTGTGGTTATCATCATCGTGGACCGTGTGTCCGAGCGTGCCATAGGTGTGATAAGGTGGGCCATATGGCAAAGGACTATAGAGCTCCATTCCCAAAGCAACAGCAGCAGCAGAATCAACAGCAACAATAGCAGCATCAGCAACAGCAAAGGCAGCAGCCCCGTCAGAACCAAGGCAATAGGAAGGGGTGTTTCCAGTGTGGGGACGAGGGTCACATTAAACGGGATTGCCCTCAGCTGAATCAAAATGCCAATGATAACAACAACCGTCAGAATAACAATGCTGGGAACAACAATAACGGCAACAATGGGGGCAATGGTGCTCGTGGAAGGGTATTTACGAGTGGTGCTGGTGATGCTTGGAACGACGGCAATGTCATTACTGGTGCGTTTTCTGTGAACAACCTCTTTGCTTCTGTGTTATTTGATTCCGGTGCCGATTGGAGTTATGTGTCCTTAGAGTTCAGTCAACGATTAGGGTTAACTCTGACACCTCTAGAAGCTAAGCATGTAGTAGAATTAGCTGATGGTAAGACAATTGAAGCCTCACACATTATTATGGGATGTAAACGCGATCTTGTGGGTCAAGTGTTTGATATTGACCTCCTTCCTGTTACCCTCGGTAGTTTTGACGTAGTGGTTGGTATGGACTGGTTGCCCAAGCACCGTGCTGACATACTTTGTAAAGAGAAAATCGGGCGTATTCCTCTCCCCAGTGGAGAATCTCTATCGGTTCAAGGTTATTGTAGTGGTGCAATGGTTGGTATTATCTCAGCTATGAAAGCCCAGAAGAGTCTACGAAAGGGGTATCCTGCTATTTTAGCACTAGTTACTGATACTCAGTATGGAGAAAGAAAGATCGAAGACCTGCCAGTTGTTCATGAATTTACCGATGTGTTTCCTGAGGAACTTCCTGGTTTACCTCCACACCGTCAAGTGGAATTTCAGATTGATCTTACACCAGGAGCGGCCCCAATCGCTCGTGCTCCTTATCGTTTTGCACTTGGAGAGTTTCAAGAGTTGTCCAATCAACTTCAAGAACTGTTGGATAGGGGCTTTATCCGACCCAGTTCTTCACCTTGGGGAGCCCCAGTTCTATTCGTAAAGAAGAAAGACGGGTCCTTTCGCATGTGTATAGATTATCGAGAACTCAACAAGGTGACTGTCAAGAACCGCTATCCTTTACCACGGATCGACGACCTGTTTGACCAGTTGCAAGGGTCAAGTTTTTACTCGAATATCGATTTAAGATCGAGCTATCATCAGATGAGAGTCCGAGAGGAGGATATTCCTAAAACAGCTTTTCGAATGTGGTATGGCCATTATAAGTTTCTAGTTATGCCATTTGGGTTGACGAACGCACCAGCGGTTTTCATGGACCTCATGAACCATGTATGCAAATCGTATCTCGATGACTTCGTCATTGTGTTTATCAATGACATTTTGATCTATTCAAAGAGCAAGGAAGATCACGAGCGATACTTGCGTCTTATCTTGGAGCTTCTGAGGAAGGAGCAACTCTACGCGAAATTCTTTAAGTGTGAATTCTGGATTCGAGAGGTACACTTCCTTGGCCACATTGTTAATGAAACAGGGATACATGTAGATCCTGCTAAGATTGATGCTATCAAAAATTGGGCGGCACCGAAGAATCCTTCAGAGGTGCGACAATTTCTTGGTCTCGCTGGGTACTATCGCAGATTTATTAAAGACTTCTCAAAGATCGCTCAACCTCTCACCGCACTAACAGAGAAAGGCGTTGTATACACATGGGGAAGGAAACAGGAAGATGCTTTCCAATTGTTGAAACAAAAACTCTGTAGTGCACGGATCTTGTCTTTACCCGAAGGTAGCGAGGATTTTGTGGTGTATTGTGATGCTTCTATTCAAGGTCTCGGTTGTCTGCTAATTCAACGCGAAAAGGTGATAGCTTAAGCTTCTCGGTAGTTGAAGGTTCATGAGAAGAATTACACGACTCACGAGTTAGAGTTCGGGGCCATGGTGTTTGCGCTCCAAATCTGGAGGCATTACTTGTACGGTACTAAATGCACTATTTATACCGACCACAAGAGCCTTCAGCATATCTTTGACCAGATGGAATTAAATATGCGACACCGTCGCTGGGTAGAACTCTTAAACGACTACGACTGTGCAATCAAGTATCATCCAGGTAAGGCTAACATTGTAGCTGATGCCCTTAGTCGAAAGGAACCGAAAACCAAACGTATCCGCTCTTTGCAACTCACCATCCATATTAATCTACCTGACCAGATCCGTTCTGCATAAACTGAAGCTTTGAAAGAAGAAAACATTGAAGCTGAATATTTGCGGGGCATGGAGAAACGACTCGTGGAGAGATCTAACGGCATTTATTACTTCATGGAGCGAATATGGGTCCCTTTGTTTGGTAATCTTAGAGAGCTTGTGATGGACGAAGCGCACAAGTCTCGATACTCTGTTCATCCGGGTTCGGATAAGATGTATCAGGACCTCAAAGTCTTTTACTGGTGGCTGAAGATGAAGGCTCACATCGCGACGTATGTGAGTAAATGTTTGACTTGTGCGAAAGTCAAGGTAGAGTACCAGAAACCCTCAGGCCTGCTTCAGCAACCAGAAATACCCATGTGGAAATGGGAGCAGATTGCTATGGATTTCGGCACCGGTTTGCCAAGAACTCAAAACGGAAACGATACCATCGGGGTGATCGTCGACCGTCTTACGAAATCAGCACATTTCCTAGCGATCAAGGAAACGGATAAGTTCTCACAACTTGCTGTTGTCTATCTGAAGGAGGTGGTTTCTAGGCACGGGGTGCCAACCTCTATTATTTCTGATAGTGACCCGCGTTTCCTTTCAGATTTGTGGCAGTCAATGCACAAATCATTCGGCTCACGCCTCGACATGAGTACTTCTTATCACCCACAGACGGATGATCAAAGTGAACGAACCATCCAAACACTTAAAGACATGATGCGAGCATGTGTGATTGATTTTGGTAAAGGTTGGGAGATTCTCTTGCCGTTGATAGAGTTCTCTTATAAAAATAGCTACCATACCAGCATCCAGGAAGCTCGTTTCAAAGCATTGTATGAACGGAAATGCCGTTCTCCTCTCTGTTGGGCTAAGGTGGGTGACAGCCAGATCACAGGTCCAGAGCTTGTACTTGAAACTTCAGAGAAGATTGTTCAGATCAGGAATCATATGGCGGCAGCGCGCGACCGTCAGAAAGGCTACTCTGATAAGCGTAGGAAACCTTTGGAGTTCGCTGTAGGCGATCGTTTCATGTTGAAAGTCTCACCATGGAAGGGTGTGGTGCGGTTTGGGAAACATGCGCAAGCTAAATCTGCATTATGTAGGGCCTTTCAAAATTCTGGAACGAATCGGTAAAGTGGCCTACAAGCTCGAGTTACCTGCTGAGTTGGGTAACGTTCATGATGTCTTCTACGTCTCACAACTAAAGAAGTGTTTGTCCGATGAAACACTTGTGGTACCATTTCAAGAGCAGAAAATCGACGACAAATTGCAGTTTGTGGAAGAACCCATCGAAATTATGGCTCGGGAAGTCAAGGTCCGTAAGCACAGTCGAATTCCAATCGTGAGAGTTCCTTGGAACTCAAGACGTGGACCGGAGTTCACGTGGGAACGCGAAGATCAGATGAAGCTCAAGTATCCTCAACTATTCCCAACTGACCAATCTAATCCTGATGCAACTAGGTGAATTTCGGGATGAAATTCCCTTTCAAGTTGGGGATGATGTGGCACCTGCGGAAAATCCACAGTCATTCTGATCTAACACTGTGCTGCTTTGGATTACTTATCAAATTTCGGGACGAAATTTCTTTCAAGTTGGGGATGATGTGACAACCTGAGATTTCAAGGTCTTTCCTCTACGCATCACTTGTTTCGCAATCCGGTTTTACAATTTGTTTTACGTAGAGTCCGATGAAACACTTGTGGTACCATTTCAAGAGCAGAAAATCGATGACAAATTGTAGTTTGTGGAAGAAACCATCGAAATTATGGCTCGGGAAGTCAAGGTCCGTAAGCACAGTCGAATTCCAATCGTGAGAGTTCCTTGGAACTCAAGATGTGGACCGGAGTTCACGTGGGAACGCGAAGATCAGATGAAGCTCAAGTATCCTCAACTATTCCCAACTGACCAATCTAATCCTGATGCAACTAGGTGAATTTCGGGATGAAATTCCCTTTCAAGTTGGGGATGATGTGGCACCTGCGAAAAATCCACAGTCATTCTGATCTAACACTGTGCTGCTTTGGATTACTTATCAAATTTCGGGACGAAATTTCTTTCAAGTTGGGGATGATGTGACAACCTAAGATTTCAAGGTCTTTCCTCTACGCATCACTTGTTTCGCAATCCGGTTTTACAATTTGTTTTACGTAGTGTCATGTATAGTTTATTTGATGTTAAAGTATTCTGATGCTTGGTTGTTATGTGTGTAATGTTTAAGTTTAAGGTTTAATGTGTATGGGAATCTCAAGATGAAGAAGAATGATTTTTCGCCATCAACTCTTCGCCACAACCTTACTAGACAAAGATTGATTCTTCGTCGCCACCAGTCTCGACGAAGAGTATTCTTCGTCGAGCAGACCCTTCGCCGAACGGGCCCTTGGCCCAAATCTGTGAACACGGCCTATAGGTTTGTGCGTGGTTCTTATTTTTTTTTTTTGCAAACACGGACTTTTATCAAACCCTAAGTCCTCTCTTTCTCCCCTCTCTGAGCAACGACAACTGTGGGTTTCGACGCCCTTCATTTCAATCAAACAAACTGATCAGTTCGGCATAACGGTTATTGTTCGTCCTTGTTAATTGATAAAGTTCTGATGATGTGATCTTGCGTAAAATTAGGGTTTCATCAATAATATCGTAATCTAGAGTTTGCATGATGAGGGTTTGAGGGTTTGTATACATTCTCACTCGTGATGAGATTTGAGGTTTGATGATTCTGATTTAAGAATTCATAACCTGATGAACTGATATTCTGATTGTGTGCGGTCATAGGATGAGTAGGGTCAATGATTGCTAGTATGGTTTGTATGATGATTGAGAACTTTATGTTTGAATGGTTAATGATTGTTCATGTTTATGGTACATGTTCATGGTTGAAAGTGTTGTTTGATCTGATTCGAAAACTGTAAAGCGTGTTAGCATATGTTAAGGCTGAAACAAAGAAATTGTAACTGTCTGATGAGTGGTGCAACGAAGTACACCCCCGACGAAGAATCAGTGGTCGACGAAGGTTAATCCTTCGCCGAGGGACTCTTCGCCATACTTAACCCCGACGAAGGTTAATCCTTCGCCGAGGGACTCTTCGCCGTACTTAACTCCGATGAAGGTTAGACCTTAGCCGGAGGACTCTTCACCAAAGGGGCATTCCACGAAGAATGGATTCTTCGTTGAGATGCTGCATGTGTGTAAACCAACAGTAAAGTTATGATGTATGTGATGAGGGATGTCTGTGTTTATAAGATTTATTTGTTGCTTAGAATAAGAAACGTAGTTTGACTTGTGAAAGTAGCAAACCCACCTGTTATGTGTTATTATGTGACATGCACATGGGATGTGAACTTGTTTGCGAACTGCGCAATTGCTAAGTGTTATACAGTGATCTTTGTGACGAATGTAAACTGTGTAAATACGTGATGTAATTTATTACGAAACTGATTTCATTGGTAACCACAGTAGGGTTGGTTGACTACTGGAACGGGTAACTTAATATACCGAGCAAATCTAAGGTGAGTTCACTGCTCTTTTTCCAAGCATGCGTCCCGGGGAGGGACATCTGGTAAATATTCCGGGGTGGAATGTCAGGTAAATGGGTTTGACTGGAATGTTAAACCTGGGATGTTGGTTAATACACTCATATCTATCATTTAAGTCCCATCATATACCGAATTAGTTGTCGGGGAGGCAACAGGGTTATTAGTTGATAGCGCTATTAGGTTTGGCACCCTCACATCGTACCGGGGAGGACGGGCGTGAACTAATTACCTTAACCACTCGACCAATGTTTGATAGAGCATTGGGGAAGGGCAAATAATCTGGAGCCATCTTGTGGTAATCGAGTTATTAAAAACATTGAATCTCTGAATTGTTTTAAACTCATATCTTGTAACTAAAGGTGATAACAAACTTTGAACTCACCAGCGTTTTCTGATACACTTCTCTGCATGCTTGTAGGTCGTTAGATTCATGGTTATGAACTTGCTATCTGGGAGTGCTGGAGTGGTCATGGGTCGTGGCTCTTGGATACATGTTCATTGGCATTGCACATTTATTTTGAAACACTTGAATAATGATTTACATTATGCTTCCGCTGAACGTAATTGTTTTAAGTTGTGATTACTTTATGAAATAAATGGAAACCTTTATTTAATATCTTATTATAGTTCAATGTGATTGGTGGCTGGATCCTGGTATGTCACACGTCCCGCGGTGTTTCCGCAGGTGGTATTTTGGGGGTGTGACAAGAAGCCAACTTTATACCACCAATTTTCGTTACTTTAGCATTAGTACCATTTGGGTGACAAACTTTTAAATCACATTCAGACACATCTACACAATTATACATATTTTTATCATTCATGACCATATATTAATTAGCTCGAATCACCAAGTTATATTCAACTCCATAACTTAAAGCACTAGAACAACTAACAAAACTCCCACAAACACTAGAAACATTATAATTATTATCTAATCCAAGAGACTGGCCTCCCATATTAGAGTTTGGTTGAACCAAACCAGTTTTTTTCACTCACAAGAATCAACAACCTAGATATCTGCTCATTAGTAAAAGGCATAGAAGAAGAAGAAGAAGAACTAGACACCATATTAGACTTATTCACATTCACATTACTATTACTAATGCACTTACCCATTTGAACACCAAACTTGCTTTTAAAACCCTATGGATAACCAATCAACTCAAAACACCTATCCACAGTATGACCAATCATGTTACAATGTGTGCATTTCAGATTAGGATTAGGACCTCTAATTTTTTTTTCTTTTGATCAAAAACCTGATTAGTTTTTTGTTAAAAAAAGACACAGTTAAACCTCCATGACCATTACTAGCATTACTACGTGACTCTTCCCTAGAAATTATAGAAAAGCAGCCTTAATAGAAGGGAATGGTTCTCTTGTCACCAAATTAGTTCTCATAGATTGATATATATCATCAGGACCCATGAGAAACTGCATCAACCTTATCAGTGTAGTAAAATCACTATAATCTTTTGCAGCTTTACAAGAACATGAAGGTAGTTGAAGCATAGCATCAAACTACTTCCACATAGTGTTTAATTTGTGATAATACTCCGAAACTGAACTACCATGTTGAGATATACAATTATTTTTTTATACAATTCATAAACAACTGACCCATCCACCTTCTCATAGGTTTCTTTCAAATCCATCCACACTTTTGAAGCAAGTTTTGAAAAAAACTTGACCCAAATACAAGTCTTCCGACACATAATTCAACAACCGAGTTAACACAACAGAGTTACATCTATCCTACTGATTACTTAACACATCACCATCTTCAGATTTTACACATTTACCATCTGTGAATCCAAACTTATTTTTAGCCTCTAAAGTCAATTTTATAGCACTAGACCACACTTTATAGTTCTCTTTTCCTTTTAATTTTATGTTAACTTTGGTTAAAGTACTTGAATCACTGGGGTGTAAGTACAAAGGATCCCCAATGTCAAGTTTACTAATAAAAATTTATGAAGTACTACCTTCACCATCTACCATGATGACAATCACAACAAGAACACACAAAGAAAACAAAGAACCAACAAAAAGCAACAAATACAATCAACAATCCTATAGCAAGCCTAATGGTGCCTGGACAAGTCTTTACACATGTGATATGAAACACAATACACTATAAGGAAGCACAAGACAACAATCAAAATAACCACAAACAAAATGCAACAAGTAAAATGCAACAGGTAGCACCAAGACTCGATCAACCACCGGACCAAACTACCCCGACAATAGATATGTCTAGACACAACTTAACAATATAAGTGATAAACAATAAAAGAATAGAGAAGGAACAATCTCATAATGAAGCGTATAACTCCAACCAGACCAGGACTATAGCCTTTACTTAGGGCTACATTTGCAGATAAGAAGAACCAGTAACAAGATATGGTTAGTTTGCCCTATAACTTTCTAGAGTTACAGAGACCAACACAAATCTCACACACAACATCAAACACCAGGCGATTCTCCAAACCCTATGTTAGGGTTTCTTTTCCAGATCTTCCACAAATCCCAAGAACTCGTCCGATTAACTCGACAAGGGTTTCCGAGCACAGAAACCCCTTGATAACCCAGAATCTAACAACGAACATATATTATGATAGCGGAAAACACCGATCAAGAGCCTAATGGCTCTGATACCATGTAGAAAAATGTAAATCAACATAGAACGAAAGATGTAGCAACAAAATGGTGACCAAAATCTCTATTGAGTTAACTAACCCAGCAAACACCCAACCAAACCCTAGATTTCAGAATAATGAGATCTATGCAATACAAAGATCAACTTCAACAACTTAGCATAATCTGTTGTATGATCGATAACAAATACAACAATACAGAAATACAGAAATACTGAGATCATAAGATCTCTGGATCACAAGATCACAACAACGAATGAACAAGAACAACCAGAGAAAACCCTAGAAAATATCACACACTCTTAGCAGATTTGAACAACACTGCTCCTTATATATCACTATTAAAGATACTTACACTTCGGCCCCTACAACCTTTCACTTCAGTCCTTGAGAACTTTTCATCCTTGCACATTAGTCTTGTTTCTTCCAACCTGCACACCTTAACCCCTTGTCACACATTATTATAACAACTTTATAACACGTAACAACAATAACAATAAACCATTGGTAACATATGTTTGCAATATGAATTATAATTATATATTTCAATAGTACCCACAAATACATCATCCTCTAGACCCATTTTTATAACTACATCATCCTCTAGACCCATCTTTATAACTCAGGCAATGAAAAAGCATATAATATTGCTTAACATGCGTGTGTTTTATTAAATACAAAGTATATCTTTCTTAGTTAACAATTTCATTACAAATTACCTGATCACGTATTCATTTTCTAATTTGTAGAGCACCTGAACGAGCACAGGCCATCAGAACTGTAGACAATGTGCCAATGTTGTAATTAACATTCCGCACCACTGTTCACCATCATCCACCGCCGACGCAAAAATGGTGTCATCACCACTGCAACATTCCACCAATTGGTGGTTCTAATAAACTATTGGCTCTGGCAGCTTGACATTTAAGGTTAAATGAAGATGGTCTGTGTGTGATGGGTTTGTGTGGATGTTGGGGAAGAAGGGACTTTAAGAAGATGAGTGTGTATGTTGAAATTAGAAGTGGGTTTTCGAAAGTCTAGAGGTGTGGTGGCTGAGAAAGAGATAAGGATATTGTTTTATAGTTTATTTAAAAAACTAATTTTAAAAGAATAAGTAAAGAGACCAAAAAACCTTCACATGTTTTACATGTGAGATGAGTTAACCAAGAAATTTAATAGGTTTGCGCAAAAGGTTGAACGGCGTAACAAAAAGTCAAGTTAAAGGTTGTTTTTGGTAGATTTTATAGTGAAAGATATAGTCTACGGTTTAGATAAAAGTAAAGGTTGTTTTGTGTAATTTTGTCTAAATTATATGTTGCACATATATATAGGCAAAAGTTCAAATACAAATAGCCTCATTGTACAAAATGTACCAAAGGCATGAAAAGGTGAAAAAATGTGGTAACATTTTCGTAATTATGTTACTTGTAGGGTAATTTTGATCTTGTAACGTAATTTTGTAGAGTAGTATAATTAGTCTATAACTGATCATGTAGGGTAATTTTGATATTATAGGGTAATTTTGTAGAGTATTATAATTACTCTACAAATGATCTTCGAGTGTAATTTTGATCTTGTAGGGTAATTAAGAGTAAAATAATCATAAAAATGTCACTGCTTTTTTTTGTTTTTTTACTTTTTCATGCCTTTAGTACATTTTGTACGATAAGGCTATTTGTACAAGATCTTTTCCCCATATATATAATATGATATACTGAATGTGCGAAGTACGAAATATATATATATATATATATATATATATATATATATATATATATATATATATATATATATATATATAGGTTTAGGATCCTGTAAAAAAGATAAAATTTGTGAGAAGGATAAGAAAGAACATAATGAGGACACATGCCATTATTTAATTTATTAGGATAAGGGCAATTAAGTAATTTAATAAAAAAAACCTAATTAAAGATAAAATTCAAAAACCCACATGCAATGCACATGCAAGTTCCCCCATCTTTTTTTAAACGTCAATAACTTTTTATATGTAACTTTTAAAAGAAAAATTAAACCATAATAACGAGTGTTTTTTTAATCTTTAATATAAGCACCATATTGCTCTACTTATATAGAGAAAAAAATTTACTTTTCAATCAGATGTTTTAGTCAATGGTGTTTTTTCTAGATTGTTTTAATTCAATAACTTTTTATATGTAACTTTTAAAAGAAAAATTAAACCACAATAACAAGTGTTTTTTTAATCTTTAATATAAGCACCATATTGCTCTACTTATATAGAGAAAAAAATTTACTTTTCAATCAGATGTTTTAGTCAATGGTGTTTTTTCTAGGTTGTTTTAATTGTATAGTGATTCAAGGCGTTGTGTTTTACAGTAAAACACCATGAATGTATATAAGACACCATAACATTGCAAATACCATTTACATTCAATCTTTCAGTCTTGTTTGCTATGGTGTTTTATTTTAGGAGTTCAAAACAGATTATGGTACCTTGTAAAATAAAACACCATAGAAAACAAGATTGAATGTAAATGGTATTTGCAATGTTATGGTGTTTTATATACGTTTATGGTATTTTACTTTAAAACACAATGCGTTGAATCACTATACAATTAAAAGAACATAAACAAAACACCATGGACTAAAACATACGTTCAAAACGTAATTTTTTTCTCTATACAAGTATAGAAATATGATACCCATATTAAAGATAAAAAAACACTCATTATTATAGTGTATTTTATTTTGAAAAAAAAAGTTACGTATAAAAAGTTATTGACGTTTAAAAAAGACGGAGGAACTTGCACATTCCATGTGGGTTTTTAAATTTAAAAATGTTAAATTTACCTTTATATTCTTAATATAGAAAATTAATTATTTTAATGGTAAACACTATTTACAGCTCTGCCATTATAATCTCAACCATTAGATCATAGATCAAAAGGTGCAAATTCCTTCCTACACTTCTCACAAAACACACCATTTTTACAATAACACTACCCTATATATATATATATATATATATAGTAGGGTTCCTGCGGAAAGTGTGTTTTTCCTAGAAAGTCTAGGAAGCGATCTGGGCCATCCGATTGGTGTGTTTAATGACTTAGATCAAATGGATGGCATTTTCGTAATATATTATAGACTTTTAATATAGTGAGGGTATTTTGGTAATTGGAAGTGTTTTAAATAAGTCAAGAAACTGCCATATCAATAACCAAATCCCTAAAATCATGTGATTTCCCCTTGTTTCTCTCCCTCTCTAAACCGATCTCTTTCCCCTTGCTGCTGGCGACGCAAAACAGGACCCCAAAAAGCATTCAGATTTCGGTTCCAAAGCTTGTTCATACCCCTTTTCTTCACTAGGTATGTCACACCCCTAAAATCCACCATGCGGAGTATCACCGCTTGGAGGCGTGACATGACCAGGATCGAGCCACCAATCATATTGAACAACACAATTAAGTAAATGAAAACCACTACAATACGATTGGTGACCTAAAGAAGGTAACCGATTTTAAGATAACAGCGGAAGCATAAAACGTAGGTTCAAAACATAAGTTCACAGTTCATAAATTTAAAGTCTCAAACATAAGTTCCATAGGTTTATAAAGTTCAATTATTAGGTATGGGGTGTAACAACCCATATTCCACAACAACCTTCTCCCCATGCAAGCTCCAAAAGCATCTAGCGACCTGTAAGGCATGTAACAACGAGTCAACAACAAAGTTGAGTGAGTTCACGTTTGGTTGTTTAGATTTTAAGTTGTTTCTGAAAAACGTGGTTTGACTTTCGTTGGCTTAATTGCCGTGGGGGTTACCCCGTAGTTGAAAATATGTTTAACCAGTTCCTTTTTCATTACCCAAACCATAACCATAATCAGTGGGGGCTTTCCCCGTGTGAACTACTAGACCATACATATCGACAACTGACGAACAATAGTTGTGCCCAACATCAGTGTCTATCACCACTGACAGTTTGCCATAGTCCATTAGTACACGCCCGTCCGAACGGCACGGTGTGAGGTTTGTTAAACCTAATAGCGCTATTAACTAATGACCCGCTCGCCATTGGCCTCGGCGATTAAGTCGATATAAATTGAGGGACTTCATGATAGAGTTTTGTCTAGCTTAGTTTTAAGGTTGTTGTCCTACCCAAGGAGGAAGAACATACGTATTCTGCACCAGGAGAATTCGTAGGATTAATAATGGAATCCAATCTATGGAGGATGGCCGTACATATCCTACCCAAGGAGGATATGTAGATTTAGTTTTAATTTCTTTAACCCATTCCCAAACCACCGGGAATCCCATGCCTTAGAAAGTGTGTGAACTCACCTCGGTTTGCTCGGTTAGATTCTCAAATATAGCTAACGGTCAAGGTCGGTCAATCACGTCCTAGTATGATTTACCAGTTAGTCATTTAGTGGTTTTTCAAATAGAGCACAAAGTTCCTACACGTATCTATCACACAACATGCATCACTTTAACGGTTTATGCCCATCCAAGTTTCCCATCCATTCCCCACTCAAAATCAAACATACGATAATGCACATAACACATATAACATGTTAGATCATTCACAGATAGCATACTCGACATTTAGACACGCAAGTCACAACTTATGTCATTTCAGCATTAATATTCAAAACCGGCTGTTTTCTGACATTTTAATAAAATAGTTAAATTATTCCAAAAATTCCCAAATTTTTACAGAATGTCTTAAAAATTCCAAATTTTATTGTGTAAAAATATCGGGGTCCGGTTCATTATTAATATTTTATAAAAATTCATTTTCCGGACTGAACTCAGATTTATATTTTTCTGACCACAGTCCACGAGATAATTTATTTAAAATTCATCGAGTGTCCGATTTACGAAATTCCAGTGGGGTAATTACAAATACATCGGTTGTCATCTACTGTACAAATTTCATGGTCCGATTCATCACAAAACTCAGGTTTTGACTGAAAGTATAACACCCATTTATTGCTGTCAGAATTCAGCTTAAGTTGTTGTTACAAATCGACACTTTAAAAATAGTAAACGAAGTCCAAAAATTATGATTCCAGTGCCATTAGAACCGTATTTCATAATAACATATTTTAGATTCAAAATATCGGTTTTTCGTTGAGTTTATGACCTGTTTACAGCCAACTGAAGTTGGCTGTAAAACCGGGACAGATTCTGTTTTCACTTTCTAACTTACTAACTTGTGTTCGATTGATTCCGTTAATCATGTTTAGTGATCACAAAAACATCACATATTAATATTAATCAGCAAAACATCAGATAATCAACCAATAATCATAATCACACAAGATCTACATGATTTACACTAATATTCATCCATTAACCACCTTGTTCATCACTTTAGTAGACTTTTAGTTGGTGATCTTATATGTTAGTGATTTTCAACCGACGAAACTCTTATTAACCACTTAAGAATAGATCAAGAAGATGTTTAGAGTCACTTACTACTAGCTCGAGGCTAGGGAAGAAAATAGACGAAAAACGAGTGGTTAATAGCAACGTAGTGAGGTCCTTGGCAATCCGCAAGCACCGGGCTCCCTCGTATGCGATCCTTCACACTTGAGTGCACTTGGAATGGTAAGGTTGAAATTGAAAAATGGTGGTGAGTGGGGCTTGGTGTTCGGCCGAGATATCTAGAGAGAGGGATGAGAGTGTGGTGTGATTTGCTTAAGTGTTAAGTGAAGTGGTGAACCTTTGGTATTATTTATAACCCACTTAACCTAATTATCCATGGGACTTTATGTCTTCTAGATATAGAACTTAAGCAATATAATAATCATAAAGTGTGAGGGTATGTCCCCTCATGGGACCGAAATCGTTGGGGAGGGGGGGGTCACATGGTTAAATTTTAATCATATAGTTAAGTACTAGTTTGATTAATTAGAAGGTTAAACCTTTTACTAGTATGTAGTGTTTTATAACGGGTGTTAGGGTATTCGGGGACCCTAACTGGCTCAGAAAAGAAAAACAATGTTATGTAAATATTTTTGTGTTCCGGGTAAAGTCCGGTTGTTCGGTTCGAAAATGTTCCGTTAAAGTGCTTAATTAATTCGTAACGTGTCCTATGTATATATTTTTGTAACGTCCTTAATTTTTCTAATACTTAGGAAATCCCAACGGACTATCTAATGACTTTTCTGTACATTACTAGTGTGTTAACAGGCGCATGTAAATATAACACAGATATCAGAAAGCAGTTACGTTATTCCACACAGTCGTCAAGCACATTAATTATTATTAATGAATTGTACGGAATACATGGGATTTTGAGGGTTGTCACATTCTCCCCCTGTTAAGAGAATTTCGTCCCGAAATTTAGCGCGTGGTTACTGAGGAAGCTAGTTAAGTTGCGTTGTTTTCCTGGTTTTCCTGGGGTGTCACATCATCCCCCCGTTGATTTGGAATTTCATCCCGAAATTCTGCAGTAGCTTCAGCCTCAGTAGTGGTTGCGTTTTTCTTAAACAGTTGGGGATACTTGAGTTTCATTTGGTCTTCTCGTTCCCAGGTATATTCTGGGCCACGACGAGCATTCCAACGAACTCGGACCAGAGGTATCCTGGTATGCTTGAGGATCTTAACGTCTCGATCCGTAATCTCTACTGGTTCCTCGACGAATCGCAGCTGGTCATCGATTGTGAGTTCCTTAAGAGGAACTATGAGGGTCTCATCTGACAGACACTTCTTCAGATTCGACATATGGAAAACGTTGTGAACTCCGCTGAGTTCTTCAGGTAGGTTCAACCTGTAGGCGACTTTGCCAATTTTCTCGGTGACTTCGAATGGTCCGACATAACGCGGATTGAGCTTTCCTCGTTTGCCAAAGCGGACTACACCTTTCCAAGGTGAGACTTTGAGTAGCACTCGATCCCCAACCTGGAGCTCGAGTGGTTTTCTTCCCTTATCAGCATAGCTTTTCTGACGGTCACGAGCTGCCGCCATTCGCTGTCGTATCTGAGCAATTCTCTCGGTGGTATCTACCACAAGTTCTGGGCCAGTGATTTGGCTGTCACCAACTTCTGCCCAACAGAGAGGTGATCGGCATTTGCGTCCGTACAATGCCTCAAACGGAGCGGCTTGTATGCTGGTGTGGTAGCTGTTGTTGTATGAAAACTTCACTAGCGGGAGTTGCTTATCCCAGCCATTACCAAAATCGATTACACATGCCCTGAGCATGTCTTCAAGGGTTTGGATGGTGCGTTCAGATTGCCCATCCGTCTGTGGGTGATAAGCGGTGCTCATATCTAAACGTGAGCCAAAAGACTTGTGCATAGCTTGCCACAGTTTAGAAGTAAAACGCGCGTCACGATCAGATATAATAGAGGTTGGCACTCCGTGCCTTGATACCACTTCCTTTAGGTAAATGTCTGCAAGAGTAGAAAACTTATCTGTTTCCTTGATGGCCAGAAAATGTGCAGACTTGGTCAGTCGATCTACGATCACCCAAATGGTATCGTTTCCGCGTTGAGATCTGGGCAGGCCAGTAACGAAATCCATGGAAATTTGTTCCCATTTCCATTTCGGTATCTCTGGTTGTTGGAGTAGGCCTGACGGTTTCTGATATTCAGTCTTGACTCTCGCACAAGTCAAGCACTTACCGACGTAGGTTGCTATGTGGGCTTTCATGCCAGGCCACCAATACGTAGTCTTGAGGTCGTGGTACATTTTATCCGAACCAGGATGTACCGAATAATGAGACTTATGTGCTTCATCCATCACAAGCTCGCGTAAGTTGCCATAAAGTGGGACCCAGATGCGTCCATTTACATAGTAGGCACCGTCTTCCTTTTGTTCTAGCCGCTGCCTCGATCCTCGTAGGGATTCAGCCCTGATATTCCCTGCTTTCAATGCTTCAACCTGAGCATCGCGAATCTGAGCGGGAAGGTTAGATTGGATGGTAAGCTGTAAAGCACGTACACGCTTAGGTATAGTATCCTTTCGACTGAGGGCGTCAGCCACAACATTGGCCTTGCCCGGATGATATTTGATAGCGCATTCATAATCGTTCAAGAGTTTGACCCATCAGCGTTGACGCATGTTTAACTCCTTTTGCCTGAAGATATGCTCGAGACTCATGTGATCGGTGTAAATGGTGCACTTGGTACCGTACAGGTAATGTCTCCATATCTTAAGTGCGAAAACAACTGCTCCCAGCTCCAGATCGTGAGTAGTGTAATTTCTTTCGTGAACTTTGAGTTGGCGTGATGCGTAGGCAATGACCTTGTCACGTTGCATCAACACGCAACCAAGTCCTTGGATGGAAGCGTCGCAATAAACTACAAAATCATCTGTGCCTTCAGGCAATGAGAGGATAGGCGCGCTACAAAGTCTATCTTTCAAGTGCTGAAACACAGATTCCTGTGCATCGCCCCAGCGGTAGGGGACACCCTTCTGAGTCAGTGAAGTGAGAGGTTGCGCGATCTTGGAGAAATCTTTTATAAACCTTCTGTAATATCTGGCCAAACCCAAGAATTGGCGGATCTCTGTTGGTGTGCGGGGTGCAGGCCAGTTCTTGATCGATTCAACCTTAGATGGATCCACATGAATTCCATCCTTGTTTACCACATGGCCTAGAATGTGGACTTCGCGAAGCCAGAAGTCACATTTTGAAAACTTGGCATACAACTGCTCTTTTCGAAGAAGTTCCAACATAAGTCGTAGATGCTGCTCGTGTTCCTCCTGACTCTTAGAATAGATCAGGATATCGTCGATGAACACAATAACGAACTTATCCAGGTAAGGCTTGCACACTCGGTTCATGAGATCCATGAAGACCGCTGGTGCATTCGTCAGCCCGAATGGCATAACCAGAAACTCGTAATGGCCGTAACGAGTTCTGAATGCTGTTTTGGAGACGTCCTTATCTCGGACCCTCAGCTGATGGTATCCCGATCTCAAGTCAATCTTGGAGTAATAGCTCGACCCTTGCAGCTGGTCGAATAAGTCGTCAATACGTGGAAGAGGATAACGTTTCTTCACAGTCACCTTGTTAAGCTCGCGATAGTCAATACACATTCTGAAAGTACCATCTTTCTTCTTCACGAACAAGACTGGAGCTCCCCAGGGCGAAGAGCTAGGACGTATAAAACCCTTTTCCAAGAGTTCTTGTAGTTGGGTGGACAGTTCTTCGAGTTCTGATGGAGCTAGGCGATATGGTGCTCGAGCTACTGGCGCTGCTCCAGGAGCTAGCTCGATTTGAAATTCAACTTGGCGATGAGGCGGAAGACCAGGTAATTCCTCAGGAAATACCTCAGGAAAGTCGCGCACTATAGGAATGTCTTCAATTCTCTTCTCTTCCGTGGATGTGTCAGTAACGAGTGCCAGAATGGCAGTGTGGCCCTTTCGCAAACATTTCTGGGCCTTAAGGAAAGAGATGATGCCTTCGACAGCACCACTCCTGTCATCACGAATCACGAGGGGTTCTTCACCAGAACGAGGAATGCGGACGATTTTCTCCTTGCAAACAATCTCCGCTTGATGATGAGATAGCCAATCCATCCCAATAACGATGTCGAAACTACCAAGTGTGATAGGAACAAGATCGATAGGGAAAGTCTGACCAGCTAAGACGAGGTTACAACCTTTAACTACGTGTGTGGCTTCAAGACTTTTACCATTTGCTAGCTCTACCGCGTGTTTGGTGTTCAAAAGTTTTGGAGTGCGCTTAAGCATTTGGCTAACTTTTAAGGACACATAACTAGTATCGGCACCCGAATCGAATAAAACAGTAACAAAGAAGTCATCCAGAAGAAACTTACCCATCACAACGTTTGGATCGTTCCTTGCTTCTCCCTGACCAATCACGAACACACGACCCCTTGCTCCATTGCCATTGTTGTTTCCCCCATTGCCGCCTCCATTGTTGCCTCCATTGTTATTCCCATTGTGGTTCCCATTTCCTTGGTTATTGTTCTGGTTTTGGTTCAGCTGGGGGCAGTTCCTCTTAAAGTGGCCTTCAGCGCCACACTGAAAGCATCCTTTATTTACCTGCTGATGCTGCTGCTGGTGGTTCTGTGGGGCTTGTTGTTGTTGTTGGCGATTCTGATTTGCTGGTCGGGCGCTCCTACAATCCTTTGCTTCATGACCAAACTTGTTACACCTCAGGCAACGACCTTTGTTGCACTGCCCGCTGTGATGTTTGTTGCACCGGTTGCACTTGGGGTGGTTCCCTCGGTATCCACCCTGTCCTTGGTTACCAGAAGATTGCTGATCAGGACTCTGGTAGTCATCAGTCTTTCGCTGCTGAGACTGAACTGAAGTAGAACCCTTTCCGGAGTTCCCATCCCATTTTCGCTTGTTGTTGGTAGGTGCATCAGAAGTAGCTGTGGCATTGATACGTTTGGGTAGCCTGTTTTGCTCCACCGCCTGGTCAGTGAGACGATGAGCCAACTTGATAATTTGCTGAATGGTACCCAGGTTGGCTGAAGTTACGTGACTTTGAATCTCTGGTACAAGGCCCTTGAGGTACAACTCAATACGTTTGATGGGAGGGTCCACCATAGTTGCACACAGGATGGCCAGCTCGTTTGACCTCTTAGTATACGCCTCAATCTCAGACCCCGTCATCTTCTGGTTGTAAAATTCCACCTCTAGCTTGTGGATGTCATCCCGACTACAGTACTCCTCCTTGATCAGCTCTTTGAAACCATTCCAGGGTGTGGCATTAGCAACTGCCAGTCCTAGTAGTTGAACCTGTGCCTTCCACCAGGTTAACGCAGCTCCTTCAAGTGTTCCGGTAGCATATTTCACCCTACGGTCTTCGGGGCATTCGCACATCTCGAAAACTGACTCAAGCTTTTCAAACCAGTGAAGAAGGCCCACTGCTCCTTCGGTGCCACTGAAAGTAGTAGGTCGGCAGTCCATGAACGTGCACACAGGAGGTTAAGCACGAGGGTTGGTTTGCGAAGGTAGGATGTAAACGCCCTAAGGTGAGTTGGTATAGCAGGTTATACCTCCTCCTGGGTTAGCCGCGAGTGCCTCAGCGACTCGTTCGTTGATCAAAGCCGTCAACTGGGCTTGAGTGAGGTTGATACGTCCTCCGCGTCCGCTCATGATCTTCATAACGAAGCAACGTAAGTGAGGAAAGTGTCGCGAAAGTGCGTAAGTGTGGGACGACATTAGAGAGTAAGCACACAAGGTTCAAATAGGAATTATCACATTATCTAATCCACAGTGAGAACTACCTAACCGACAATATAACATAAATCATACCACTTATGGTGTCGAGTCTTGCACGTGGAGCGAAGCGTCGTTGTGGATCATTGAGCACTGTACAGGTTATAGTCTGGTTTTATCAAAAAGCTTTTCCCTTTTAAAACCAAGTTCACTATAACCAATGGCTCTGATACCAATCTGTCACACCCCCAAAATCCACCATGCGGAGTATCACCGCTTGGAGGCGTGACATGACCAGGATCGAGCCACCAATCATATTGAACAACACAATTAAGTAAATGAAACCCACTACAATACGATAGGTGACCTAAAGAAGGTAACCGATTTTAAGATAACAGCGGAAGCATAAAACGTAGGTTCAAAACATAAGTTCACAGTTCATAAGTTTAAAGTCTCAAACATAAGTTCCATAGGTTTATAAAGTTCAATTATTAGGTATGGGGTGTAACAACCCATATTCCACAACAACCTTCTCCCCATGCAAGCTCCAAAAGCATCTAGCGACCTGTAAGGCATGTAACAACGAGTCAACAACAAAGTTGAGTGAGTTCACGTTTGGTTGTTTAGATTTTAAGTTGTTTCTGAAAAACGTGGTTTGACTTTCGTTGGCTTAATTGCCGTGGGGGTTACCCCGTAGTTGAAAGTATGTTTAACCAGTTCCTTTTTCATTACCCAAACCATAACCATAATCAGTGGGGGCTTTCCCCGTGTGAACTACTAGACCATACATATCGACAACTGACGAACAATAGTTGTGCCCTACATCAGTGTCTATCATCACTGACAGTTTGCCATAGTCCATTAGTACACGCCCGTCTGAACGGCACGGTGTGAGGTTTGTTAAACCTAATAGCGCTATTAACTAATGACCCGCTCGCCATTGGCCTCGGCGATTAAGTCGATATAAATTGAGGGACTTCATGATAGAGTTTTGTCTAGCTTAGTTTTAAGGTTGTTGTCCTACCCAAGGAGGACGAACGTACGTATTCTGCACCAGGAGAATTCGTAGGATTAATAATGGCATCCAATCTATGGAGGATGGCCGTACATATCCTACCCAAGGAGGATATGTAGATTTAGTTTTAATTTCTTTAACCCATTCTCAAACCACCGGAAATCCCATGCCTTAGAAAGTGTGTGAACTCACCTCGGTTTGCTCGGTTAGATTCTCAAATATAGCTAACGGTCAAGGTCGGTCAATCACGTCCTAGTATGATTTACCAGTTAGTCATTTAGTGGTTTTTCAAATAGAGCACAAAGTTCCTACACGTATCTATCACACAACATGCATCACTTTAACGGTTTATGCCCATCCAAGTTTCCCATCCATTCCCCACTCAAAATCAAACATACGATAATGCACATAACACATATAACATGTTAGATCATTCACAGATAGCATACTCGACATTTAGACACGCAAGTCACAACTTATGTCATTTCAGCATTAATATTCAAAACCGGCTGTTTTCTGACATTTTAATAAAATAGTTAAATTATTCCAAAAATTCCCAAATTTTTACAGAATGTCTTAAACTTTCCAAATTTTATTGTGTAAAAATATAGGGGTCCGGTTCATTACCAATATTTTATAAAAATTCATTTTCCGGACTGAACTCAGATTTATATTTTTCTGACCACAGTCCACGAGATAATTTATTTAAAATTCATCGAGTGTACGATTTACGAAATTCCAGTGGGGTAATTACAAATGTATCGGTTTTCATCTACTGTACAAATTTCATTGTCCGATTCATCACAAAACTCAGGTTATGACTGAAAGTATAACACCCATTTATTGCTGTCAGAATTCAGCTTAAGTTGTTGTTACAAATCGACACTTTAAAAATAGTAAACGAAGTCCAAAAATTATGATTCCGGTGCCATTAGAACCGTATTTCATAATAACATATTTTAGATTCAAAATATCGGTTTTTCGTTGAGTTTATGACCTGTTTACAGCCAACTGAAGTTGGCTGTAAAACCGGGACAGATTCTGTTTTCACTTTCTAACTTACTAACTTGTGTTCGATTGATTCCGTTAATCATGTTTAGTGACCACAACAACATCACATATTAATATTAATCAGCAAAACATCAGATAATCAACCAATAATCATAATCACACAAGATCTACATGATTTACACTAATATTCATCCATTAACCACCTTGTTCATCACTTTAGTAGACTTTTAGTTGGTGATCTTATATGTTAGTGATTTTCAACCGACGAAACTCTTATTAACCACTTTAGAATAGATCAAGAAGATGTTTAGAGTCACTTACTACTAGCTCGAGGCTAGGGAAGAAAATAGATGAAAAACGAGTGGTTAATAGCAACGTAGTGAGGTCCTTGGCAATCCGCAAGCACCGGGCTCCCTCGTATGCGATCCTTCACACTTGAGTGCACTTGGAATGGTAAGGTTGAAATTGAAAAATGGTGGTGAGTGGGGCTTGGTGTTCGGCCGAGATATCTAGAGAGAGGGATGAGAGTGTGGTGTGATTTGCTTAAGTGTTAAGTGAAGTGGTGAACCTTTGGTATTATTTATAACCCACTTAACCTAATTATCCATGGGACTTTATGTCTTCTAGATATAGAACATAAGCAATATAACAATCATAAAGTGTGAGGGTATGTCCCCTCATGGGACCGAAATCGTTGGGGAGGGGGGGTCACATGGTTAAATTTTAATCATATAGTTAAGTACTAGTTTGATTAATTAGAAGGTTAAACCTTTTACTAGTATGTAGTGTTTTATAACGGGTGTTAGGGTATTCGGGGACCCTAACTGGCTCAGAAAAGAAAAACAATGTTATGTAAATATTTTTGTGTTCCGGGTAAAGTCCGGTTGTTCGGTTCGAAAAAGCTCCGTTAAAGTGCTTAATTAATTCGTAACGTGTCCTATGTATATATTTTTGTAACGTCTTTAATTTTCTAATACTTAGGAAATCCCAACGAACTATCTAATGACTTTTTTGTACATTACTAGTGTGTTAACAGGCGCATGTAAATATAACACAGATATCAGAAAGCAGTTACGTAATTCCACACAGTCGTCAAGCACATTAATTATTATTAATGAATTGTACGGAATACATGGGATTTTGAGGGTTGTCACAAGGTATTCATATCTTGTGTTGTGATTAAAGTTCTTGAAGTGCATATACGTTTTCGGTCGTAATCTGCTTGTAACTTGGCTGCGTTTTTGTTGTTTTAATTGATGATTGTAGAGAGGCTTGTACCGTGGTTTCTGAGTCGTTCTTGATAAATGGAAGGATTACCAACATGGATGGTAAAACACGGCGTCAAGAAATCTGCTTGCTGTTAAAACACAATGTCCAGCAATCTGCTTGTTGTTAAAACACAGCGTCAAGGAAATCTGCTTGCTGTTAAAACACAATGTCAAGAAATCTGCTTGCTGTTAAAACACAATGTCAAGAATCCTCCAGCAATCTGCTTGCTGTGAAAACACAACGTCAAGAAATCTGCTTGCTGTTAAAACACAGCGTCAAGAAATATGCTTGCTGTTAAAACACAATGGCCAGCAATCTGCTTGCTGTTAAAACACAGCGTCAAGAAATCTGCTTGCTGTTAAAACACAATGTCAAGAAATTTGCTTGTTTTAAAACACAATATCAAGAATCCTCCAGCAAATCTGCTGACTTAAAACACAATCAGATTTGTTAAACTTCAGTATAAAACAACCTGTTGTAAAACACATTATGATGTAATTTAATCATCAAAAAACACAATGTGATGTAATGTGACATAGACAACAACATAAAACACATTCAGAGTGTTAAAAATGCAAAAGAACTGTTAAAACACAACCTGATTATATATTGACTTCAGAGTGTTAAAACACACTGACTTTAACCTCTCTGACTGGTAAAACACATCACCAAGATCTGCTGATAGTTTTCCAGATAAACACATTGACCTCCAGATTTGAATTCGAAAACAACAAAAATTCCGAAAATCATGGAATGTTAGTTAACGAAAAATAAATTCCAAAAATAAAATTAAAATGTGAAATTACATAGTTGCCCTTTTAGTTAAAATAACTCAATGCCACATGTCTAATTCTCATTGCTTCCTTGACTTTCTAGGAAAAATAGACTTTCCACCCAACTCCTACTCTATATATATATATATATGTATATAGAGAGAGAGAGAGAGAGAAAGCGGTTAACATACTTCACGGCTTATCCTACTTCACGTACGCGACAATCGAGGCCGTGTATTATCACGCATAGAACACATAATCATGCATGGACCTGGATAATCACGCATGGGACCTGAATTATCACGCATAGGAAGATAATCACGCATGGAACCTTGAACAAAAGATAATCACGCAAGTTATCCATGTTAATCACGCACGTTATGTTCTTGTCGCGTACGTTAACGTACGTTAAGCAGTTTTGTACATTATACTTTCTATATATAGGGTGAGGTTCCTGTAAAAAGGACTCTTTTCGTGAGAAGGTATAGAAATTAACATGTAGGCATCATGTTTTGAACTTAGGCATGATGTTTTTTTGTTGTTTTGGCAAGAAAAACACCAAACATAACAATTTAAAACACAATGCAACATATTATGGACGTGAATTTAAAAGACACTATTTAACACTTAAAACACACTACTTAACGTTCTTGACATGGTGTTTTAAGTTTTAAGCCTAGAATTCATTGCATTGTGTCTTAAATTGTTATGTTTAGTGTTTTTCTTGCCAAAACAACGCAAAACATTATGTCTAAGTCCAAAACATTATGTCTACATATGAATTTTTATGTCTTCTCACGCTTCTCACGAAACATGTCCTTTTTACAGGATCCTAAGACTATATATCCTTTTTACAGGAACCTCACCCTATATATATATATATATATAGAAAATGGATCAGGAGAAAACGTCTTAAAGTGTGAAAACGGTGAGAACGATTCTCAGCCACAAGATCTTTTTGGTTTGTGCCTGAGATTGATGCTGTGACATTTTTATAAATACTAGGGGCCTTGGACGGGTAAAATAGGAATATCCTAACATGTGAGCATATGCTAATCACACGCCATTTCCCCACAATATTTAAACATGCATAACTTTTTTATACGTGATTATTTAAAAAAAAAATTACACCATAAAATCCAGTGTTTTCTTATCTTTCCGTTGAGTATACTATTGCTATACTTTTCGGAAAGAAAATGAACTGGGTTTTTAATCGCGTTTTCAACTTTGCATTTTTATGGCGTTTTCAACTAGGTTTTTATGGTGTTTTTATGGCGTTTTCAACTAGGTTTTTTATGGCATTTTTCTGAATTAGGAGTTTTTATGGCGTTTTCAACTAGGTTTTTCATTATGTTTTTCTAAAATGGGTGTTTTATGGCATTTTCAACTTACTATTTTCATAGTGTTTTTCTGAACTGTGTGCTTCTATGACATCTTTATATGAAAGCCCAGTTCATGTTTTTTTTATGTCAAAAGTATAGCAATAGTATAATTCTTGAAAAAATGATAAAACATTCGATTTTATGGTGAAATTTAAAAAAAAAATAATCACGTATAAAAAAGTTATGGGAGTTTAAAAAAGATAGTGGAATATGCATGTGACTTGTATGTGCATGCTCTTTGGTATGTGCATAGGCTTTTTAACAATATTACCCTTAGTTTAAGTTAGCACCAAGGCCACATGTCAATACTAAAACCGTTCTCAACATTTACATACTTTTAGTCGTTTTCTCCGAATCCTGCCCCTTCATATATACACACACTAGAGTAGGGGTACATTTAAAAAAATAATCTAATATATGTGTGTTATGGATATATATTTTTTAATAGAAAACCCATATAAAACTTAAAACTATATCTTAGACTCATTTAAAACTATAAATCTCAAATTTTATAACTTAAACTCATTAGATATCAATACCCATTTTAGTTTAAAATAATATCAACAATGAGCAGAAAACGTTAAGGTTTAAGAGGCACATTTTTTTGAGGGCTCGGATATGACATCTGAATTCTTAGGACCGGCCACGTATATATTTATATATATTATACATATCCATTATGATACAAGTACATATTATTTTGATTATTTTAATTTTACTACGAAGAACTAGTTTTGTCAAATCCTGAAATACCAAAAAAAAAAAAAAAAGTTTATTCTAATTTGAACTAGTGATATTTCCACGCGCTTCGCGGCGGGGATTAAGTTGGTATCAATTTAGTTCTTTACAGTACCTGCACTCGATATAGTAATTGAAAGAGAAAGCATTACATCGATCGAAAACAAAAAAAAAACACATATTGATATGATACTTATATATGTTGTTCAGTTGATATCGGTTCGGTTCGCTTGCATTTTATGTTTATTTTATTTCAACATACGATATTTTTTTTATAACGGATATTCTACCACTATCGTACCAAGCCCAATTGAAACCAATTGAACAACATTTGTATCGGTACCAATATTTTTTTATTTTTAGTTTTTTTTTTAATTTGCTTTCAATAAACTGATACTGTATCGCTACCATATTGTACCGAACATCATCAGTACCGGTATACATTCCGTTTTATTGTTTCCTGTTTGATAACGGGTACTTTGATCGTATCTTAAAAGTTATATGAGAGAACAAAATATACTTAACTCAATTAAAGTAATAAACCAATAAAATAATAAAACCTTAAAAAATAATATTGAAAAAAATCAAAAACAATTGTTCCCCTCTTTTTATTTCAACATTACGATATATATTTTTTAAACGGATATTGTGTCGCTATCGTACCAAATTCAATCAAAACCGATTGAATAACATCTGTATCCGTATCAATATTTATTTTTAGTGTTTTTGCTTTCGATGAATTAATATCATATCGCTACCACACCGTACTGAACAAAATCGGTACCAGTATATATTCATTTTTATAATTTCTTGTTTGATAACTGGTACTATGATCGTATCTTATAAAAAAAATCTATGTTTAAATCAATTAAACTAATAAAATAATATAATAATAAAAACCTAGAAAAAAACAATATTAAAAAAAATAAAAAACACTGTTCATGGAGGGTTTCTATTAATATATATAACTAGGAGGGTTGGAATTTTAAACTGGCAATTAATGGTCTTATGGCCTAAGGGAACCTTAGTCCGGGTTATCCCGTTTTTATGAATTGATAGGGAGTTTGTAGGACTGGTTATAATCCACCTTAAGTTAATTTGACGGTTTAAATTTCATAAAATTTGTCACCTTATTTTGACGGTTTAATGTTTTGTAAAAACTGCCATATATGATCCTCCTAGTTATAGAGAATATTAAAGCATCATATAACCTATCTAGTAAATCCTTCTTATTAGGAATTGGATATCTAATCCATTTCAAAACTTTATTCAGAGGTTTATAGTTTATAACTAATCTAGGAACACCTCTTTCAATCTCAGAATGTTTATTAACATAAAACGCAGTACAGGACCAAGGAGACTTTGAAGGACATATTAATCCCTTTTGTTGTAAAGACTCAATCTCCTTTTTGCATAACTCTAAATATTCCGAATTCATCTGACAAGGTCTTGCCTTGGTTGGAATATTGCTTTCTATAAAATCTCCTTCATAAGGTAAAGAAACAATATGTTGTTTTCTATTCCAAAACGCATTTGGATGATCATTACAAATCTCTATATTAAATTGATTTTTTAAAGTTTCAATCTTTAATATCAATTTAGGATTTTTTAATTTTTCCTCAATTGTATTAATATTAATCTCTTCTTTAAGAAAATTAATTTGATTTGTTTTAGCTTGTATAAGAAATTCATTTAAAATTTTTTCAAGCGGTTGAGTTATAAATTCAAAATATAATTCCTTGTTATTATAAAAAGCTTTAAATCCTCTTTTATTAACTTCTTTCAAAGGAAATATTTTTGAAAGAAATGGAGTTCCTAATATGACTTCATTTGTTATATTTTTAACAAGAACAAATAATAAAGGAATACATTCTCCATTATTACAAACCTTTGCATTAGGAATTTTATATTTAACTCCCATATCTTCTCTATTGGCTGCCTTAAGAATATGAGTTGTTTTCTCAAAATATTTTGTCAGAATTAATCCTTCTCTTAAACAATTTAAATCTGCTCCGGAATCTATATGAGCAACAAAATTCTTTTTAAAAGTATTTTGTATTAAAAGGGTTACTTTTACTAGCCATTTTTGAGAAACAAATTTTTCTATTTTATTAATAAACTCTTCTCCCTTATTTTTATTAACAACTAAAGGAGGATATTCAAGATCATAATTAATTTTAGCATCCGGACTGTTAGTAGGAGACGAAGGTTTATAAGATGTTTCTCCTATTTCAAAATTGGAAGGCTTATAAAAAGTTTCAAAATCAGAAGGCTTATAAAAAGTTTCTGTTTCTTCTATAATTTTTCCTTCAAGTTTTATGATTCTTTTTTCAAAACTAGAATTTTTATTTTTTAAATAAACAATTTCTTGTTTTAAATTACTAATTTCAATTTTTAAGTCTTCCGACGTAGAAGAATTATTCTTTCTATTATTTAATATACTATGAACATGTTTCATAGAATAGGGACCTTTAGGTTCCTTCATTTCTTTTTGAACTTCTTTATTATGCAGTTCTTCATTTTGATATAACATCTGAAGAATTTTTAATTTTTCTTCTGGACTTCTAATTTTGTTTAACACATTTCCTAGAATATCACTATCTATAACATTTATCTCGTTATCGTCAAGATTATTATCCTGGAATTGAGACATGACTTTATATAACATTTAATTATCAGAAACTATTTTATTACAACAATTTTCTTGACAATTATCAGAACAAGAACTTTCCTCAGTACTATAATCTGAGGATTCTTCAGAATCAAAAATTTTATACAATTCATTTTTGACATTCTCTTCTATGTCTAGGCTATTTATTTTATTTTTCACAATTTTTCTTTGGCGACATTCATTCGCCTTATGACCCTTTTTCTTGCATATATAGCAAGTAGGAAACCATTTTTCTTTTCTTTGGGTTTTTCTCCTTTCTCTTTTTTCTCTACGTTTTTGAAAATATTTTTCCCTTTTTTCCTTTCTGTATTTCTTATAATATTTTTCATTATCAAATTTTTTTTCTTTGGTACAATCCATACCAAATTGCACACAAAATTATCCTAACTGTCTTTTTTCAGTTAAGCTTTGTTTTTTAATTTGTTGATTTAATTTTAACTCATTACAAAGAGATAAACCTTCTTGAACACAGACTCCTATAAGTCTGCCATAAGTAAAACTATCATAAGGGATTTGAATATTATTACCCCTAAGGACTTTCCTAACTCTTTCAGCAAATAAGGACGGAAGACCATCAATGAACTTGGACTTCCAATGAGAACTATTATTCTCTGGGAGTTCATAAACTCTGCTTAAAAATACATCTTTATACCATCTAAATGAGGTTAAAGTATGGCATTTAAGACCATTTAACAAAGTTCTAATGGTTTCAGAATTATCAGACCATCTACCTGTAAAATGTTCTATAATAGTTATAATTAAAGTGTAAACAGCATCAACAATTTTTGTATCACTTTCTTGCCTGAAATGCTTATAAATTTGTTCTTGTTTATCACTTATATAATTATCCCACCATCCTTTTAACTAACCTGTAAAGCCTGCAGTTATCATTTTACAGACTACTTCATCACTATTTTGATTATTTTTAGCTATGGTGGCATACATTAACATTCTATGTGTCATAGTATAAACTTGCCTATCAGTATAACCATCTAAATTCCATTCATAAATGGTTTTTCCATTATAAGAATTATTTATTTCTAATTCTTGTTCATCATGAAGAACATCCGGAGGAGTAGGCCTAGGATAATAATACAATCTTTGTCTAGGTCTATCAGAATATTTATTATTATAATTATCATAACTCTTATGTTTTCTGCCTTTTCCAAATTTATTTATGGAATCAGTAACATAAGCTTCATATGTTTCATTATCCATGTTTTCCGTATCACTTAAAACATAAAGTTGGACAGTTGAAAACTTTTCTTTTATAATTCCAATTAAGTCATCCATCGACTTAAGCTCTTCTTCAGGTTTTATTTTATAATTTTCTATCTCAGGAGGAGGCTGAATAGTAGCTTTGGCCAATATAATATATATATATATATATATATATATTTAAGTGACCGCTAAAATGAGAACCATCTCGAGTTGTAAGAACCGTGAGAACTTTTTGAAATGTATTTAATTTAATATATTTAAAATCCTCATAACTGTTTATAAGGACTTTATATTGATAGTAATGAGGGTCATGACCAGACTATATAATCTTAATATATTTAAAATGCTCATCATAATCTTAATATATTTAAAATGCTCACCATTGTTCAGGAAGACTTTAAATTGATATGTATTTAATTTATATATATTTAAAATCCTCATCACTGTTCATGAGGACTTTAAATTGATATATACTAGATTTTGCCCCGCTCGCGTTGCGGGGCACTAAATCGAATATTTCTCTCTCATAATATGTCCGTCTGTGTTTCGATTACTTGTACATACTACTTATAACATGATATAAAAAAATTACATTGAGTAAACCAATTAAATTAAAACACTATCATACTTTTGCTTAAGAAAAACAAAAACGATAGAAAAACAATAATTTTAAACTGGGGGAAAAATATAAATTACACCGACTCAAACAATTAAAACAAAGCACTACTATAGTTTTGTAAAAAAAAAAACTAAACTAAAACGATGGCATGACTGTAATTTTACATTGGGGTCAAAATCATAATTTGACTGGGAAAACAAAGGAAAACGATGGCAAAAATGTAAATTAAATTGAGGGCAAAATTGTAATTTGGCTGAGTGGGGAAAAACAAAACTAATGCCAAAACTATAAATTTAAACGGGTCAAAATCGTAATTTTGAATCGAGCGCAAAATGGTAATTTTTAGTTGGGGGCGAAAGCATAATTTTATTTTGAACTGGGGGTAAAAACGTAATTTTGAACTGATGGCAAAATCGTAACTTTAAAGAGGGGATAAAATGGTAAATTGATTGGGCCAATGAGGGAGTGCCAGGCAGCTTCCTGACACTATTCCCCCATCTTGTGTCTGTAGTTATACACTGGGGGCAAAATCGTAATTTTACTGGGAAAGCAAACAAAAACGATTACAAAAATGTAAATTTAAATTGAGGGCAAAATGGTAATTTAGCTAGGAGGAACAAAACAAACCTAATGGGAAAACTGTAAATTTAAACGGGGCAAAATCGTAATTTTGAATCGAGGGCAAAATTATAAACTTTAACTGGGGCAAAAACATAATTTTATTTTGAACTGGAGGTAAAAACGTAATTTTAAACTGATAGCAAAATCGTAATTTTAAAGCGGGGACAAAATCGTAATTTGATTTGGCCTAAAGCAGGTGAACTACTCTTCACCAAATTTCAAAAATGTTATAGAGTTTTTTTTTTTGAACGGCTAATTTCTTTAATCACTTGTCGTTTGTGGGACTTGAACCAAGACCATCCCCTTCCCTACCTAGGTGTTTTCAAAGACTTTGCATTTGCCAATGGACCTCCACCTCATTGGTTAAATGTTATAGAGTTAATGAAATCAATTAAGTAATAAAATTATGAAATAATTAAAAGCATAAATAATATTATAAAAATATATTTTGTGTACTGTTCATGGGAACTTTGCTATAATATGTATAATATATATAATGAGAACAAAGTTAAGCATAGATTATAATTTTTGAGCCCTTTTTGTCCAAGTTATGTATGTCCTGAAATTAAAAAAAAAATATTCCATTTTAATAATCTCAACTATTCGTCGTTGGCCGCTAACAGTCTCAACTTTAAAAATAACCACGAGCAATCCTAACTTTTAACACATTGACCTCCAATGAACCCTGACTAACAGAACTCTAACGTCGTTAGTCTCCGGTCGCAGGAAAAACGTTTTTTGGCCGGAAAACTCATTTTTGGCCGGCAAACTAAACATTTTCGTCCTGAACCTCTTTGTAACCTTATTATGGACCTCTGGGAACCTTTTTAAAGTAAAAGCCCTAATTATTAAAGTCACCGGAAAACTCCTTTTTCGCCGGCAAACTTATTTTTCGCCGGAAAACTCAACTTTTTGGCCGGAAAACTCAACATTTTCGTCCTAAACCTCTTTGTAACCTTAGATTGGACCATTAGAAACCTTTTTCTACACAAAAACGGTTTTCCGGCGACCGCAGACTAACGCCGTTGGGGTTCTGTTAGTCAGGGTCCATTGGTGGCCAATATGTCAATAGTTGGGTGGTTATTTTGTTAAAGTTGGGACTGTTGACGGCCAACGACAAATAGTTGAGATTATTAAAATTCAATATTCCAAAAAAAAAAAACGTTTATTCTAATTTGAATGAGAACAAAGTTAAGCATAAATTGTTATCAATTAATTAGTGGGCACGGGATTACATTTTTCTATTCAGCTATGTTGACTTCCGATGTGTGAACCTTTTTAATTATGACAATAATTTTTAACTTGCAATTTATTTCTGTCTTTTAAATTATTATTTTTTGTAAATACATAGGTTTAATGTTCTATTGTTTTTATTTTTTTTATTTTGACATCGCATGTTGATTACTAAACTAATCATTTGTTATTTTAGTCTTGGTCAAAGCTTGGTAATAGGTTAATTATAAAGTGGACCGCTGGATTGGCCTACATAATAATTCATTAGCATAATCAAATAAATTATAATATAATAAATTTTGTTTTTACATTTTTTAACAACCATAAATTTATTAGAAATAGCACATCTTAGCACAAAAGAACATTAATTTATTAAAAATAGCACATCTTAGCACAAAAGAACATCCCGGAGAAAGTTTCCACTTTTGTATCCAGCTGAAAAATGAAATGCCATAGTCCAAGATGTTTAATAGCTCCAACAAGTGCGAAAGCCAATCAATTTATTAAAAATAAAGATTAGCAAGGGACTAACGAGTACATAATAGAAAAAAGAAGTTAATCCAAGAATTCCACTATAACATATGCATTTAGCTTTGTGTTTAACACAAAGAAAAAACAAATGATTTAATAGACTTTGTAATATCTCCTGGTCAATGCATTTTGCCAATATATAGGATTCTGTAAGAAATACTAGGCTAATTAAGAAATATGAGAATTGTGTCCTTCACCTGCAGCTCAGTTGGTTATTGGGCCGGGTGTCTCCTTGTGAGACCCCGGTTCGATCCCCGGCAGTGGCGAGGGTGGGACATTTATGCGCAATGATGGTGAAAAATCCACCGAGGAGGATTTGATCCTGAGCGTCACCCCGGTTTTCATCCGGCTGTTACTTCAGCGAGGAAACTCGTGTGGATACAGTATGGTTTCCTGGGGAACGCCGTAACCAAGTCTGACTACACAGCTCTGGCCCTGCTATCTGTGCAGATCTTGGCTAGGGTCGCCGATTTGGCGATGTGACAATGGTCACCATTAGAAGTTCACACATTTTTTAAGCAAAAATGAAAAAAAAAAAGCAATAAATTGCAAGTTATTTTTATGTGCAAAATATAGTCTACTAAAAAGTAACCTAATTTAGACACTCTAGTTAACCATAGACTCTTCCTAATGCTAGACCACAAGATACACAAGTGTATCTATCGGCAGTAGTAAAGCCTAACTAAGTCCGGATTTTGAACCCACGAGACACTAACGACGCTAACTAGACTCTAATTTAACTAATTAGTTAATTGGTTTTAATTGTTTTGAGGATTTCTAACTTATTAACTAACTAAATTAACTAATAACCTGATACTATCTAAGATGAACTAGGCAACTAAACGACTGGGAACACAAGGTTTAATCAATAGAAGGAGAAACAACCTATGCAATGAATCCCTTAAAACATATAATGACTTATGAGTTGACAAGTGACTAAAGATCTGATATCTAACCCGACTAACCTCCCACTAAGGATGATTAAGTCCTATAGTAACTAGTCAGCTCAGAGTGGGACCTCCACTCTCTAGTTCCTAGAAACCAAACTATGAAGAACAATTAGAACACGTAATGAAGTGGTAAGATGGACCGACTCGACCTATCACCACCGAATCCCACAACTATTAGGGTATGTAACACCACCGGTATTAACGACCCTCTAATTGTTACGCTAACCCCAACTTGATACACCGAATACCTATGAAGAACTTAAAGCGAATAAATAGCCAAACCCCACGTTACCATCGGTTCAAACTATCAGACAATGCCTACAACAGACCTAACAATCCCAAATCATATATCTATTCAATGGAATTGGATGCACACTAATTTCTACTGATTTTAGTTAATTTGTAAACCTATATCATTTCTAATAATAGGGTTAGGACAAAAACTGACCCAATTAACGAACTAACAATTGATTTATCTTAACGTACCTATGGTGAATCTCTTCTTTATAAACACATCAATAATGAGAACTAATCAAATAATCCTAGCAAAAAAGTAGCACACATGATCATATTCAGCAACAAATCAAAGTTATTTTAAATCAAAACGGGTCATAGTCGAAAAGTCAAAATATAAAAGTCAAAACAAGCGTTCTTAGTTCATCACAACTTAGGTAGTCTATGAAACTAGCTGACAATCATGTTCGGATAATCAAAACACAAACAAACGGTAGCAAGAATCATAATCAAACGAGTTTAAATGAGAAAGAACCCAAAGATAAAAAAACTGATGCGTGTCGAGTCTTCATTCTTCGTTCATGGTTGTTTCTCGTATCCATCCTTCTCCAACTCTTAGAAATCGCCTCTTGAATTCTTGGATGCGTATTGAACTGTTCTGTGTCGTTTGTATGCGTTCATTCTTTTTTTTTATTGAGTCCCCCATATACAACAGCGTATTATGATGTATTAACACAGTTTAATGGAATAATAGGTATTATATTTGATGTAGAATACAGTGTTCATGACATGGGGGCCCAAGCGAATCATGAAGGGCTTAAACAAGCCTGGTCATAGATACACTTTAAACTGGTTTAATCCTTTAGCCCAATCTAAATTAGTTCTTCTTTTGTGCCTATGGCAAAAATACTCGAATCCTACCGGTATACCTGAAATTACCCGAAATCCGAAGCATTTGGGACAAGTATATCCGATACCCGACGAATATTGGGCCAGGTATAGGTATGGAAAAAAATATTTCACACGTTCTGGGATTAGATGACACCCAACCCGATTACTGAAAACTATATACTCATTTAACATGAATATATACCCGAAAACTTTTAAGTTTTTTATTTTTTCTTATTTAACTATAGTTTAGTAATGTTTCATTCTTGTAGTTTTATTATGTGAAAAATAAACTTTTTATTTTAAATATATATTTTAATGGCATTATTCATATTTATATGCTATGAAATATAAAATTATTTTTTGAGAATAATATTATAATATATTTACATTTTTAAATATATCAAATATTATTATGGTGATGATGTTATATATATGTTATGTGTGATAATTTGATATATTATATATGTACTTTTAAAACATAAAATTATAAAGGGAAGTAAAAACAATATATATAAAAGTTCTACTCGAACGGTCATTTATAGTTATTTTTTATAACTACAAACCCAACATGTACCGACCAAACAACATCGGTATTCAAACGGGTCATATATAGTTGATTTTATTTATCATCACAAACTGAACATATATGACCAAACAACATCGGTATTCGAACATGTCATATGTAGTTGATTTTTTTATCATCACAAATCGAACATATACCTCCGAAACAACGTCGGTAACTGTACCGTATTCGTTTTCATAGAATTCTCGACGTGGCAGTATAAAATTTATTGCACAAAAAGTAATATTCACAATAAAGTCTTTTTTTGTTATCGTAAGCTATATCGAGTGTCAGTACGATACCAGTATCGTAACGGACCAATACTGACCAAACAACACTGGTATCGGTACGAGTATTTATTTTTATTGGTTTTCAGTCGATGTAAAAAACGTGTCGATTTGGCAGGAATTCCTATGCCGAGTATCGGTATCTGTTACACCCCAACCAATGGCAGAAACATCGGAGTGAGACGAAATAGATTGCAAGAGACTTGATAACACTATTTGTGACAAGTATTTAAATAATAAATTTCCATTTCGTTTCTAAAGAGTCAATTACAAAGATTTGAAATAAATACAACATGAGTAACGAAATATAATACAATAAGAATACAAATTTAAAGTGTGTATCTAAGCATCCTACTAGATTCCATGCATCACCAACATCATCGCTAAACCTGCACATGTTTTAAAAGTGTAGTTCAATACAAAAAGTATTTGCATGCGATTTACAAGTCAACCCTATATAAGTATAAAAATGATAAGGAACAATCCACATGGCAAACCTAGTTATCAAGATTAACGTATAAACTGGCATGCGATTTACAAGTCAACCCTCTGTTTATGCAAGTATGAATGAAAATTTAACATGACTACTAGTCTACGGGCGGTGCGTTACACCTATAGCGCTATACATGTTAAATAGAGGCTCGTACGAAGCTAATGACAAGTTCATCACTTAAGTATGGTCCAGAAAACACATATCAAGCATAACAGATAGTAAGCATGTATTGGATTGTTTGTTTATGTATTTGCATAAGAATATGTATAATAAGTGTGTTTTGTATATAAAAACATGTTACACCCAAAAGTGTGAAAACGGTAAAATGGGTCAAGTATACTCACATAATTGCTAAGTCTTCCGATTATCCAAGTGTTGACGAGTGTATGAGAGTGGGAGGATGGAACACCGAGGTAACCCTATATGGGCAAACGGAGGTGTATGACTATTCGGAATTATGACGACGAATTTGAATTGGAATGTAAAGTATATCTAGTTGATATATAAGTATATATTTGTGTATATATTTTGTATAGTTTATGTAATAGTTCTAAATTAAACCCGTAAAGAATATTATAGAAGTTTTCTCAAAGATAAATATACATTTATACTTATGATTATAAAAATTATTTGGATCCGATACGCTCTCATTAGCAGTTTGACTATAAAGTATATGTTTACGTTTTAACGAAAATCGGACAGAGTTTCCTCTGTTTTTGGACAATCCCGACAACACAAGTTGTCGATTTATATGTTCAAAATTCAATAAAAAGTATCCAAACATTATAGATATTTATATATATATATATATATATATATATACACTTCTATTATGTTTACAATTTATTTAAGGTTCGGTTCCGCGATTTAAAACGATACAAAAAAAATACGAATAATGAAGTTAGTATACGCGTTCTACCGAGTCGAATCGGGTTGAACCGAGCGGCACTGAGACCCGCACTTGAGCCGAGGCCTAAGCTGACTCAAATCACTAGGCTAGATAAGAAAATTGGAAGAATCCAATATAAGGATGACTGTTGTGATTTTCTCGAATCACATTTGTCAAGAGTGCTAACACGTTCTTAGGTGTTAACAATGATCTATATCTCTTGAATAGGTCTTACCATCTTGGCCATGTCTTAAAATAACACGTGGCTAGGTCTTGTCTTTTTTCATATTTTGCCATTTTATTATAATGGTAGATCTTATAAAAGGAATGTTATTTTTCATTTATTTCATTTTTCATGCTTAGAATGAAAGTTTAAATTTAATCATTCCATTAAAAATTTAAAAGTACAGATGTGCCCTAGACGGGACTTGAAAGGAATAATGTTGTCCTCGAAGGGACTGAGAGATAAATATGTCCTTGTAAGGACTATTAAAAAAACGATCCTTAGCAAAAGGAGTTTTCTTCTTCACTTTAATTTCGAATGTTCCCTCCCTGGATGCTCGTTTCATTCTAGCCGCGGTACGAAGCTCAGCAATTCAAGGCTCCGGATGTGGAGAATTTCTAATACAGCTTCTTTGCTTGGCGACATATCCAATATATAAAAATTGGAAGCAAAATTTACAGATTAGGATTGAGAGTATTCCTATGTTAAGTCTAGACTCAGAAGGTCAAGGAATGTGCTAATGTGTCATTGAGATTAAACACAAAAGGCTAATGTTTAATTCACTCAATGTTGGCTCTGATACCAACCTGTCACACCCCGATATTTCCACGTATTACCGGTGGGCCCGGTGGGGAGTATCGTGACGTAGTTGATATCGTCATAGTCAAACAACACAATATATAAATGCATAGCGGAAATAAAAGATAAATATATTACAATCCGAATATAAAGTAATATCAAAGTATTACAACGGAAAGTAAAGGATCCACAGGCGGATCAAATAAAAGAAAAACTGTTCAACAGACTTCAGGCATCTAGAACTTGCAAGATTCCTTATTAACGCCCTGAGCTTCCAGCCAATTACGTTCAGTACCTGTCACTTAACCTTTTTGGAAAATACGTCAGTTTACACTGGTAAATACAATTAACTGACTCATTTTGGAAAAGAGTTTGAAAATTGATTTGAATGCACGAGGCACAAAAATATCTTTTATAACTTGGGAAAATCTTATTAATAAAAATCTTGTATCCGATTTACATGCTTGTCCAACATTTAGGGCCGGTGATTATACAATACAAGCCGGTCAAGATTAATCGACACACCATAAATATAACTCACAAGAAGACAGCCTTACGAGTGAGTATATCTTTTACATACGCAACAGGAGGTGTTATGCCTACACCTTGTGCTTAAGTTATGGCCATTCACTTTTTAAATGAGCCAAGGATATCCAGGACACGGTCATTAACCCCTAATGTTATTTGTTATCAATCAATACAGATTAAAACGGGATTATGCAATTTAATCATCTCCGATTAAAAGGTTTCTACACCCGACCAAGCGGTATTTTTATAATACCGTATCCCAAGCCCGTATAAGGGAAAATAAGTTAAAAGTATTTACCTGAGCTAACAAAGCAATTTATACTGAGCCGTATATTCTAATCAGCAAGTTCAAGTACTTCTACTGGGCTCTCAATCTGGAACGAAGGTTTTATTAACCTATTAGATTCCTAACGGGTCTTATTTAAGTCGTAACTTAGACCGGTTAGTTTTAAGGAAAGGTTTACGGTTCAAAACGCATGATTAAGCGAAGACCGGAATAGGATGTGATTTAGACCCGACAAGTTTGGAGACTTGTATAATATGGGTAAACTAAACACATTCTGGATTTTGAGATAAAAACGATAACGTTTGACCCGTTTCGACTAATTTATGCAAACTAGTTACATAAACTGATCCGAACGTGAAATATGCGTAACGGGTAACCAAATGAGTCATGAACAGGTTTCCTAAGTTAATATGACCTAAACATGTTGTGATATCAGTAGGATCCTTCCGTTATGCCCAAAACGAATTTAAAACCAATTTATGCCTCGCAGGGGTATTTTGGTCATTTTAGAGGTTATAAAAGAGATTAAATATCATTTTTAGTTACAGGTCTGATTAATCAATAAAATACTTAATTTACTTAGTTATATCAGTAGGGTATCATATATATGTGAAATTTATTAATCATAACCATACTATGCACCGTAGGGGCATTTTGGTAATTTCACATAGGCTTAAAAGGTCAAAACTGAAAACCTGAGTTTAAAATTTTCCTTACTGTTAAAATATAAAAATTTACTGAATATATTAGTAGGCATCAACCCTTATATGTTTAAAATAGTTTTGATACATATTATGCGTTAAGAACGCTTAAAAAGGCGATTTGGAGCCATTTTCGGGTTTTCAAAGGAAAGCTGATGTTTTTATTATTCCAGAAGGCTCAAAATAATTTATTTATCATATTAGATCAGTAGGAAAAGGTTTGGCATCAAAAGGATTTGTAAAACTCATTTTATAGCCCAAAAGGGCAAAACCGGTAATTACCGAATTAATGCTATAACCCTAAGTTATGCTCTACCTAAAAATAAATAAAAATCTTCAAAAATCCCAAAATATTATTTTATATCATTAGGTAAAAAGTTTGGTATCAAAAATTGGGTTTAGATAGGATATACGCTAATTACGCCGTTTAATTAATAAAAAGCTTTTCAATTACGCTAATGAGCATAACTTCTATTCTAGACCTCAAACTGATGTCAAATTTCAGGGACAAGTCTATAAATCAGTAATAAAGATTATTGTCCTCTCACATTTTCAAAATTCTTGTTTTAGGGTCAAAAGGGCATAACGGTCAACATTTAGGCATTTAACGGAAACATGCATGAACTAGGATTTCTATGGAACCAAGTTGTATAACCTCGGAGGGTTATACTAACTTATAATATGGTCCTAATGGAATCCTAAGGCATATCTAAACTAAGCTAAATCGGGTCAGAACTGAAAGTCAAAGCAAAAGTCAACTTTTTGCGACTTTCGGCTCCGAACCGAGCCTATACTTAGAATTGTCGGGTTGAACATGTTTAGACATGTTCAACTAATATTTACCAAGTTATTAAAGTGATAAAACTGATTTTATTGCCTTTATATCATTAGTTATAAATTTTAATTAAAAAATGATTATTTCGACCCGACAATTAACTAAGCAAACGTGGTAATTAGGAGGTGCCCTTTTGAGGGTTAAACACCTACCTAATTACGGTCACGTAGCCATGTTCGTTACGAACAATGGCTTAACCGTTTAAAAGTCAAAGCGTTTATCGAAACGCTTGACTTTTCGGCTATAACCGCTAAATATTTAACTAAGCACGAAAGGGGACACTTACAAGGGTCCAATGGACTGAAGGAGGTTCTCAAGAAGCTCGAGATCCTCACAGAAATCAGAGAATAAGCAGAATGGAATGAAGGTGTGAGGTGAAAGTGAAAACCCACCTCCTTATATACTTTTCGGGACCTCGTAGGATCGCGACAAGTGTCGGGGAGCTATATTCAGATCATTACAAGTGTAAGGTGGTTTTATAATCCTATGGGCAGCCCCTAGATTGAAGGAATACCATTTGCAATTGATTAAAACAGCTGGAACAGCTGGTAACAGCTGGAAATCAAGTTTCTGAAATGGCAGTTTTGGTCCTTGCATGCTTCTAGCCCCTTTCTGATGCGTTTGAGGCCCGTTAAACCATTTTTAAGCCTCTACAATGATGCCTAAACATGAGGGACATGAAACATGCTCAAGAACATGTCGGATGTCGGTTCGTTTGGTCGTACGGTCACGTTGTTTGACTAATTACGACGAAACACGAACGGACGCTAAAATCGATCCAAATTACGCGACGAATGGAATTTTATCATGGCGATCACTAAAATAAAATATTTTAATGCTTACATAAATTTTTGGGTGTCCGGAGATATTCAGAATGTGAGATATGCGCGAAAATGCAAACTTGTGCACTTTTTGACACTTTTAGTCCCTGCTTGACATAAAAGTTTATTTTTGCGCACCGAACACCTCTAAGCCTATATCTAAGCTATACAAAGGATATTTAGGGCATGTTTAACTTAGGGTGATCTTCCGGAAGGTCCGTTACCCTACGAATCGACATACTTTTGCAGTTTGACGCAAATAGTCCTTTAATTGCGCAAAGTAGCGCGAAATGCCGTTTAATGATATCCAAGCCTTCCATGGCCCATATTGATCATTCCCAAGCATATACTTAAATATTACTACGCTCACGTTCACTTAGATGGTCACCGAAAGGCGTAGATTCAAAAGTTGACGCTTTAGGTCCCTCTATTGCGCAAACTTGCGCATCTCATCATTTAATAGCATTGAAGCCTCATCTAATCTATATTAGGCATTCTTGAAAGTATTATTAAACATTACGATGCTTCGGACTGCTAAAAGGTCATTCAGAGGTATAATTAAACATATTGACACTTTTAGTCCCTCTAACTTGCAAAGTTGCGCGTAACTTTACTTATAGGCATAAAAACCTTAGTCGGCCAATAATTGGCACTCCCGAGAGTATGATCGAATATCATGAAGCTCCCGGTTTGTTAAAAGGTCACTCAGAGGTAAGAATTTACATGTTGACGCTTTTAACCCTTTATTGCGCAAACTTCAATTAATTACACAAACGGCTACACTTAATCATCAAGTGGCTCATTTGTGAATATAAACATCGTAAGAGGTTATTTAGAAACTTATTTTAGGTATGATAATACTTCCAGTTCTTTCATAATCAAAGTTTTCGATTTTTCGAAAAATTAGTCCCTTAAATTCAACGTTTGACTTCATTAGGGTTTATTACACGTGTCAATACTTCATTGGACGTGATTTTCGAGGTGTTACATCCTCACCCCCTTAAAAGAAATCTTGACCTCGAGATTTTCTTAAAGTAAAGGAAGTACTTTCTGTCGTATCATGGATTTAACTTCCATAGTATATTTGGGCCTCCAAGGGTATCCCAGTTGACCTATACAATAGGTGCATACTTTCTTTTGGAGCTCCTTAACCTGTCGATTCTCGGTCGACATAGGTTGCTCATACTATCATAGATCTGCATATCATTATGTGATAGCGCTTTTCGACTTATTGGTGACACGACGCTAAATCATTAGTGTGGGTCACTTTGCGTGTTCCACCAAGCTTCCTAAATTAGGTCTTAGCTCGTAAGCTATTTAGTCTTGATACATTCGAATCCTTCGAATGTCTTTATATATTCCGAGCTTAACTATCCTGAAAATTACAACTCGGCACACCCTTCTATGGTGTTATCTTTTGTTGAACCTTATCTTTTAACCAGAACTTAGGAGGGTTGCTATTTTCATAAATCCTTGATTTCCTGCCGTATACTGGCAACTTACAATCGATTATGGATTTGTATGATCTTATTTGCTGTTTCCTAGGCAACTTTCATATCCTGATAATTGGACTTACCAATTCTCTATCTAACAATAGATGTTTAACATTCCATCTATACCAGGTCTCCAAAGGAGCAGCCTTTATACTTACATATCAATTATTATAGAAAAGCTTATCTTAAGGTGGGATGGTTATCCCAACCATTGCTTAAAACTAATCTTAAGGAGTAGCTAATCCTCATAGCTAGTTGAATAACTCAACGATCCTGGGTAGTTGATGGTGATTCTTAATCGTTGTTAAAATAGGGTTGCGGTAATGAGTGCATAAGCAAAATGAACCGTCTTTCTTACCAAACTCTCGGAATATCGAGTTAGGCTATATGAATCTCTTATCTTAAAGTTTACTTAATCAGGGTTTCGATTATTCCATGATCAACACGGAGTTCTTACAACACTCCTACCCTGAGCGGGATGTTAATCTTAACTCTACTTGTCTTTCGGGAGGTAAACATGGTAGTCTAAGGAGAAGATAATCAAGATACAAGGAGGTTACAGAGATTTTCCAAATCTCAGGCACCGGCTCATCCATCCTTGCTGGTGTCAAATGAGTGACACATTTATGTTACGAGTCCACGGATTTCTTAATCAGTGACACTTACTTAGACAATTCCATTCTGGATATCATCTTTGAATACCATTAGTTGACTTTAATACCCTATGACCATTGGAATATCTTTGTGGTTCCATGCATTAAACCTCCATACTGATCAGGCATGGAAGCAATCTATGGAACATATTAAGATACACCAATCCTCATATGGCGCTTTTGTCATACCATCTGGCATTCGTAATCAATGGAGATCAAAGAGATATCAATTTCATTCGAATGCATTTATCTGGAGAGGGAGTACATTAGAATTTTATGATTTAAGATTTCTGACAGGAATAGAAGAAATAGTTCCTGTGAATTTTTCCACCTGTAAGTTTTACCTTACACTTAATATATAGGGTTCTCATGGAAGACTTTGAGAGTTTGTTATACTCGATAATGGTTCCTAATACCAACAAAACAATTTCATAGTTGCAATCCAATAACTGCTATTCTTCATCCTGATGGCCTTAACATATACTAACCATGGTATCAATAGACCATACAGGCTAATATAGTACTAACATCCTTAATGAATGTCATTTAATATATATATATATCCATTATATTTAGCCTAGGTCACAAAAGACCATCAATGGCAGTTAAGGTTTGGACCTAATCCATCATCTTTTTGACAGGGGATCGAAATGTCACATCTGTCTTTATTATATTGATGAATTTGTATAGCTTGAAAGCTTGCCATAAGGATATCAGAAAAGAGTGATTCCTAATAGATATAAGATATCGATCTAAGGTTTGTGGAAGCATTCTCTAAAGTATCATCGGCCAATTTCTATCTCGCATTTAAATGACCGGAGTCCCAATCAGGCGGAGACAACAGTTCTCAACATTTATCATTCATTATAGAATCATATGTGCCAGTATCAAATAAATTTATGCATAAACTTCTTGATAAAGGAAGGTACCTGCTATATCGTCATCATTCTGCATCATCTCCTGGTTGTTCCTCTGGAAGTCTCATGCATTTGTTCCCTTGGCCTCTCCAGGCTTCCTTATAAGTTTTGGGCAGTTGGTTTTGATGTGCCCTTCCTCGTTACAATTGTAACATGTCGCGTTCTTCAACTCCTTGCAATCTAAAGTTTTGTGACCCTTGGTCTTGCAAATTCCACACAATTTAGCACTTGGGTCAATCGTACATTTTCCAGAATGTTGTTTTCTGCAGTTACTGCATTTGGGCTTGTTATTGAACTGACTCGAGTTTTTCCTAAACTCGGAATCTTTCTTATGCTCAGAACTTCCCTTCTTCTTCTTGTCAGATCGATGAGTGTTCCCCTCCTCTCTTTCACGCTTTCCATCTTCAGAGGCTTTGGCAGCCTTGTTTCTGACCACATCGAGTGTGAGAGTTAGCGACAGATCTGCCGCTGACCTGAAAGTAGTAGGTCTTGATGCTTTCACACTTGCCTTTATTTCTGGGGCTAGACCCCCAATAAAGCGAGCTATTCGCTTTTGTTCCGGTGTGATCAAGTAAGGAACCAACCGAGACATGGTATTGAAACTTGTAAGATATGTCTGACAATCTAGGTTCTTCATGACCAATGTCAAGAATTCAGTCTCGATTTTCTCAACTTCATGTTGAGGACAATAATTTTCTTTGATAAGGGCAGCAAACTGATCCCATGTCAGATTATATAACGGGATCTTCCCCGTAGCTTGGATTAGTGACCTCCACCAAGCTAGAGCTTCTCCTTTAAAAGATTGTGAAACAAACTTCACAATGTCTTGCTCTGCACACCCACTAATATCAACAACAGTGTCCATCTCATCGAGCCATGTCATGCAGTCGATGGCTTCTTTTTCCCCAGTGAAATCCCTGGGCTTACACGAAACAAAGTATTTGTAGGAGCAACCCTTATCACGGGGTCCTTGATTCAGCATTATCTTTTGAGACGGATCACTATGATGATTTGAAGAGTGACGATCGTCATCTTCTTTCTTGGGTTCATCCTTCTTGGGAGGTGGCTTTGAATGCGGTGTAGATAGGGTCCTACTTCGAGTCCCACTATATTCTTCGTACTGCCGCTCTAAGGCCTTTGTAACAGCGTCGTCTACTAACGCTTTCAGTTCAGCACCCGTTATATTAATTCGGGCGTTATCATTGTTCTCCCTTGGGTGACTATTAATTTCATCCGAGTCAGCCATTTTAATTTAACTGTTACATAAGACAATGACAATAGTTTATTTGGGAGTTTATCATAGAATTGTCTTCTATGGCAATTCATTAACCACGGTAAACAGAGACCAGATTTGGTTAATTTGTTAATCATATTTATTTAGGATTTTTATTATAATTTATCCTAATTATAAAAACAATAACAGTTTTAGTAGCGGTACAACAGGCCTAGTCACAAGGACAGATTTGAATTTATAAGCCATGATCGTTTGGGATCGAGGCATTTAAGGTTTGAGCATAGTCGGTTACTT
>JARYGA010049381.1:0-41040 GCA_030545235.1 Helianthus tuberosus
AGTCTTGCTTGCATAGAAAATTACCACCGGCTTTTTGTCAACCCGTTGACCCAAAACTACACCAATTGTAGTGTCACTTGCATCACACATGATCTCAAACGGCTTTGACCAATCCGGCGGTTGCAAAATGGGTGCTTTCACCAAGTGTTCATTGAAAACAGTAAATGCTTATAAACATTCGTCAGTAAAGTCAAATGGAACATCTTTTAACAAAAAATTACATAAAGGTTTCGTGATAACACTAAAACCTTTAATGAAACGTCTATAGAAGCTCGCATGTCCCATAAATGACCTTACACCCTTAACATTTTTCGGTGGTGGCAAAGATGATATTACCCTTATTTTTGCCTTATCCACCTCCATTCCCCTTTCCGATATTACATGACCTAACACAATGCCCTCTTGCACCATAAAATGACTTTTCTCCCAACTAAGCACTACATTTTTCTCAACACATCGTTTTAAAACTTTTTGTAATTTATTGAGACACGATTCAAAACAAGTGCCAAAAATCGAAAAGTCATCCATAAACACTTCAAGCGACTCTCCAACCATATCGGAGAAGATACTCATCATACATCGTTGGAAAGTTGTCGGTTCATTGCACAAGCCAAATGGCATTCGCCGAAAGGCAAAGGTACCATATGGACAAGTGAAGGTGGTCTTGTGTTGGTCATCCGGGTGTATTGCTATTTGATTGTAACCCGAATACCCGTCCAAAAAACAATAGTACTTTTGACCCGACAATTTTTCAATGATTTGGTCAATAAAAGGTAGCGGGAAATGGTCCTTAGAAGTAGCGGTATTCAATTTGCGGTAGTCAATACATACACGCCACCCGGTGACCGGTCGGGTGGCAACTTGTTCACCGTTTTCATCCTTGACTACTTGAATGCCTGCCTTCTTAGGCATAACTTGGGTAGGACTTACCCAAGCACTATCCGAAATCGGATAGATGATTTCCACATCCAACCATTTAATTACCTCTTTCTTTACTACCTCCCTTAGGTTCGGATTTAATCGCCTTTGAGCTTCTCTTGTTGGTTTTGCATCTTCAGTGGTGATTATCTTGTGCATGACGATTGATGGACTAATTCCTTTGAGATCGGCAATCGTCCATCCAATAGCTCCTTTGTTCTCTTTCAACACTTCCAACAAAGCTTGCTCTTGTGCCATATCTAAATTAGAGGCAATAATGACCGGTAGAGTGTCATTATCCCCTAGGAAAGCATACTTCAAATGGCTTGGCAAGTCTTTGAGCTCCAACTTTGGTGGTTCTTCTAGTGATGGCCTAGTACCCGAGTTTATTTTCGCCGGCAAGCTTTCAAATTGATGAGTCCATGGCAGTCGACCTTCCTTCAAAGCCATAGCATCCTGTTTTTCCTCTTCAACCCGTAATGCACAAGCGAGTACCTGTTCGGAAAAATCACAAAGACAAACATCCATACTATCCTCCTCGTATTCGTGCGGGTTGCATCCGTCGACTAAATCTGCCATGAAACACTCATCAACACCAACAACATTAGAATTGTTAGTAAAAACATTCAAGCGCATTTTTCGATTCCCAAAAGTCATATCGACTGTACCGAATCTACAATCGATCACAGCATGCGTGGTGCTCAAAAATGGCCAACCAAAAATAACATTTTGTTGTTGTTTTGGGTCCGCGGATGAGTAATCTAGGACTAAAAAGTAAACCGGGTAATAAAACTCATCAATTTTCACAATCACATTTTGAACCATCCCCCGAGGTAGCTTATGAGACAAATCGGCTAAAACAACAGTTGTCTCCACCCTTGCAAACGAACCAAAGTCGTATTGGTCATATAAGCCCCCCAATAAAATGCTTACCCCAGCTCCAAGATCTAGTAACGCCTTTGCCATTTGAAAATTACCAACTTGAATGTTAATTAATGGCGTGCCCGGATCTTGGAGCTTAGGAGGAAGCTCCCCATTCAAAACCGCACTCACTTTCTCGGTTAAATCCACCCGCTTAGGCATTTTCTTCTTTTGTTGCCTTTTTTGTGTACATAGTTCCTTTAGAAATTTGGCGTATGCGGGTACTTGTTTTATTGCATCAAGTAGTGGAAGATTGATTTTTACTTGTTTGAACATGTCCCACAATTCTTCTTTTTGGGGACCTGTTGATGCAATAAAATTTTTCCTACCCGGGTCAAGTAAAGCCGATGGGAACGGGACTTGACTCGGTTCACCTTCATCTTTTTCACTTTTCTCATTTTCACCCAACCCCGGTTTGTTAACATTTGATTATTTAGGTTTAACCAGTGAAACTTCATCATCACTTTCATTACCTGTGACATCCTCAACTACCCCCTTAACCAAACCCGGTGACAAATTTGCTTTAAATTCTTTGCCACTTCTCAATACACTAACATGACTAATATTAACGTTGTTACCTCGTGACGAACCATGGGAAGGATTTACCTTGGTGTCCCTAGGAAGTTGACCTTTGCTTTTCTTCAACTCCGCCACATCGGTTACCAATTGACCCATTTGGGTTGTTAGTGATTGGATGCTCTTGTCACGAACCTCATCCTTTTGCATCCGGACTTCATCGAGTTGATTCCGTTTTTGCATGTCTTGTTGCATAGCCCGAAGCATATCCATGACTTCATTCCCTCTTGACGAACTTTGACCCGAACCACTTTGACCTGTTTGTTGAAATTTCCCTTGGTAGCCATAGTTGTTTCCACCTCTATAGTTGCCTTGATTGTATTGTTGGCGAGGTGCAAAGTTACCTTGAGCTCCTTGAAAGTTTGGGTTAGCTTGGTTCGCCGCGTTCCCATAACGGAAATTAGGATGATTTCGTTACCCGGGGTGGTATGTGTTGGAGTTCATGTTGAAATTTCGAACACCCCCTTGAATTGCATTCACTTCTTCCACTTGTTCATCAACCACCCCCACTACACAAACTTCCGCCGTGTTGCCTATTTCGTTGCAATTAGTGCACACGTTGTACACTTGATTCGTAGTTTGCACGTTGCCACTCTCTACTCCATGCACTTGTGGCCTTTGCGTCACATGTCTTGCCCTTCTTGAAGATTGGGCCTTCCTCTTGGAATTCACAGCCATTTGCTCTAAAAATGCCCAATCAACATGTTCATAATTCGTACAGAATGTGCCATTAGTAATCGACATCAAATCACGTGCATCCTCCGAACTCAACCCCTCGTGAAACGTGTTCAACAACTCCCATAGTTGGATCCCATGATGAGGGCAATTCCGTAACATCATATTAAACCTTTCGAAGGCTTCATGAAACATCTCCCCCGATTGTTGTTGGAAGCTTCTCAAACCTCTCCTTGCATCATTAGTCTTTTGAGAGGTGTAATATTCATCCAAGAATATTTGTTTCATATCGGCCCATGTAAAGATTGATGCGGAGGGTAGAGTGTGAAACCATCTCTTTGCTTTGTCTTCCAAAGAAAATTGGAAGAGAACCAACTTGACATCATCTAAAGAGAACCCTTGGCCTCCAATTGTGTTGCAAATAGAATCGTAGGTCTCCAAATAGAAATAAGGTTCTTCCGTTGCTAACCCCTTGAGCTTTGGTAGACTTTGGAGGGCGGTTGTTCTAACTTCAAAAGTTCTTCCATCTGCATGATGAGGAATCACTACCGGCGAAGGATTGTTAGTGATAATAGGCCGGAAGTGAGCTTCAATTCCCCGTACTACTTCCCGATGATGTCTTTGAGGGGCAACCAATGGTGCTCTTGGTTGACCCATTTGCCCTTGCATAGGCCCTTGAGGTGCAAAGGGTGGTTGATATTGGTATTGATGCATTGGCGGTTGTTGTGGAATCAGCCGTTGAAATTGAGGTTACGTATTTTGAGGACGCACTTGATGTAGCGGTGTAGGGCGTTGCAATTGTGGCCCTTGCAGTCTAATGTGTTATACTCCAACCGGTAGTCTACCCATGTCTTGAAATTGTTGAATCAGTTGACTTTGTTGACCCACTCCTCCTTGAGGTCCCAAGTATCCTCCATCACCCCCATAATAGAAACCTTCCTCTTCATACCCTCTAAACTCCTCTTCGTAACCATCATCATATCCATCTCCTTGAATGCCCGAAGATTGCCCGAATGGAAGGGATGAATATTGGAAGCCCAATTGGTTCGATGGTCTAAATGTAGAAGTAGCATGGACAATGGTTGAATTTGGTGGTATTGGGTAATTAGAAGATGATTGACCCGTAGTTGGGGGAAAGAAGTGTGACAATGGTGGAATTGTGGAAGAAGGGCTAAATGTAAGATTGGGTTCAACTTGAGTAGTGATCGGTTGTGTGGTGTTGGTTGGTGTAGTGTCATGAGGTGGAGTAGGAATTGTAGTGGTATTAGGTAAGGTTGTGTTTGGTGATGGTTGTGTGGAAGTAGGTATGAATGATGAGGTCATTTGACCCGTTGTGGGTGGTATTTGGGATTCTTGCATGATGTTTCATGGTGTGATGGGTGAGGTAGGTGAACCAATAATTCTGTTTTGCCTTAACGTTCTTTCGATCTCCGGATCAAACGACAATGGTGACGACTTGTGAGAGCCTCTAGTATGCATGCACCTGTAGAACCTGCACACTAAACACACCAGTGTAAACCTGAAAATAACAAAGCAAAACTAACAAACTGACACACGTTGCGCACTACTCCCCGGCAATGGCGCCAAAATTTGACGTGTTGTCGTGGTACACGCAAATTTAATCCAAATAACAACTAATAGATAGTGGTAAATGGGTATCGAACTCAGGGAGTATGTGGAAAATGTGTTGATTCTATAGCTTTGCACTTTAACTAAAATTAAACTACAATTGCATAAATTAAAATTCAAGAGTTGATTGTTTTGGTTTTAAGAACTAATAGTAACTAATTAAATTGCAAATCAAAAATTGTTTCTGTAAACAGATTAGGAACAAGCGACCATCCTAGATTTCAGGTTTTAATCCACACTAATGTTTATGCTTACTAAAAAGAACCACATAGACATGGTTCGTGTTGATTATCTGTTTGTGATGAAAGGGAACTAAGTACTCGGATTATAAAATGCGAGGTTGTTACCCGATGATCAATTGATAATTATCCAACCCTAATCCCTCCCATGATATCTCGATTGGCAACGGCACCAAGAACGTATGGTTTAGACTAACATCAAACAAAAATCAACACTTTACAAACAAACATTCAACACCATAATAACTTAAACAAACATTCAAAGTTATTATTCTAGAAATTCAAGCACAAACATAGTGTTTCAAAAGAAAACCTTACATCTAGGATGATCACCAAAAGTTTAGCCACGCATGACTTGGTACATCATCATCACACAACGATTAATGTTCATACGAATCGAAAACACAAACCAATTGTTTAGAAATGTTTGGAACCAATAAAAACCAGCCAAAATCGCCCCCAATATGCAGAGAAAACGTCCAATGATGAGATAATGTGAAAAGATACCCCAAAACGGTTTAAAACAAGGCAGTTACGTTTTCCTCGCAGCCTCTACCGTAACTTACGGTACCCACCGTAAGTTACGGTTGACTTCAGATTGATACAGTGCTTCTCTACTGTGTTACGGTGGAACTGGGCATGTTTTAGGGCCACCGTAATTTACAGTACCCACCGTAAATTACGGTGGAGCCCTGAAATCTTTGTTTCTTCTCTTCTTTCCTTCCATGCATAACCCGTTCCACTCCAATCCTTCCTTAGCAGCGTTTTACCCATTTTTAGCTCCCGAAACGTACCTGAAACATAAGCAACTGTAGTTATCTAATTCAAGATAATTACACGATCAAGTGAGGGATAAACTCGTCTTTTAACATCATTAAGGGTTGTCCTATGGACCACCCGTCAAGGTCATGCACCAAACTGTATTCATGCGAATTATACATAATTGTGTGATTTTCTTCGAACAAAAACAAAAAGAAAGCTTGATCAGAAGGGTAACACGGCCCCGTGCTGTGGTTGGCACGGCCCGTGTTATCCAGGAGAAATTTATGATTTCAGGTTCCCAGATACTGTAAGTTCAACACTGCCTCGTGCTCCTGTAACACGGACCTGTGTCGATGTTCCAGTAACAAGAAAACAGCTTCTCCCAGATACTGCAGATTTAACACGGCCCCGTGTTAAATCTACACACACGTTAGGGCAAGTGCACCCATCGCGGACGTAGTATAGTGATGGCAAGATACCGTGGTCGTCCAAGGACAAAAGAGCTTTTAATACTGGCTTATCGTCAACGTCTAATCGAACCAAACTTTGAGAAAAGATTTTTAAACTAAAAAAAAAGATAAAAACAGAAAATAAAATAAAAACAGATAGACAACAAAGAATCACTTGGATCCGACTTATCTTTCATGTACCCTTTTGATGATTTCCGCACTTTGGAATTTTAAGAGATTATCTTAGTTATAGTAGTAGGCCCCTCTTGTGAAGGGGACGTTACCCTCAACCTAGTGGTTTGAGTCAGCAAGGATACAATCCCACTTGTTTGGAATATTGAATGATAATTAAGTAAGTTATTAATGCAAAATGTGGTGGGCCCCCTTCCAGGCAGCGATCACCCTCAACCCGTTGGTCTGAGTCAGCGGGGATACAGTTCTCGTGAGGTTGGTTTAAAGTTTTAATACTAGTTTATAGATAAGGGGTTCATGCGATTTCTTACTCTCAGTCGGGCCAGTCATTCCCGGCCAATCCATGGAGTAGAACAAAACTTGAACCTGGTTCTCGCAATATCTATACACTAAACGAGACACAGAATTACCCAACCACCCTTCTAACCCCCTTCCAAGTAGCTAACGTGCTTTATATGACCGTAAAGACACGAATATGTGAATCAACGACATATGAAGAATGGTTAAATAAATTCGCTTTCAATATAAAAAACTAGTTATTAAAGTCATTAATACTTACCCAATTAAAAAGTTGCCAAAGATATAAAAGATTTGTCTTCACCAAATGATGTAAGAATTTAGCTAAGCATGGCCTTTGTTTGACAAAGATTCTTACTATCAATCTTGGATCCCGAGACTACTACACACACTCTAAAAGATGGAAAATGGATGATGGTGGTGGATGATGGTGTTGTAGTGGTGGTGGAGTGGTGGCAAGTGAGAGAGAACTGGTTTGCCAAGGGATGGTTTAGAGTGGAACCAAGCACATCTATTTATAGCTGAAATCAGAAGCTCCACCACGGCCCGTGCCTGCCTGGGATGGCCCCGTGGTCATTTTTCTCTCTCTTACTCATTAACTGCTTGTCAGATCCTGTACTAACATGGCCCCGTGTGTCAATGGCATGGCCCGTGGCCAAAGTACTTGATGTACTATCGCGGATTCTGAAAAATATTTGAGTTGACCACGCCCCGTGTTGGCTTAGCACGGCCCCGTGTTGGCTGCCAGTTTTGACCTTTTCTTTTCTCTTTTCTTTTGCATAGCATCCACCTTCGGATACGGCTCGGGTCTGGTGGACACAGCCCGTGTCTGGTGGACATGGCCCCGTGTCAAGTCTTCTATTCTTGCAATTTTATGGTTTGGATGTGAATTGGGACTTGGCGAGTTGCGTCAATTCCTTCTTCTTTGTATTTATGTTGGTTTTTGATGTCTTTTTGCTCCTTTTTCACATTTAAGCTCTGTTGACCCTATAAATTAAAAAGGAAAGAACACCAAGCTTTTTCCAACATTAGTACTGAAAAGGGTTGATTTTACGCCGTATTGATATAATTTATATGTTGTATTTTAAGCACATCAGTAAGACACCGAGGTGAATAAACAACACTATGGACGCAAAACTACATGGAACGTGACATGTGCGGGTGTGTATATATTTTTTAGTTATATTTTAGCTCTTTTTTTACTCGCCAATTCAAGTTTTATATTTATAAAACATGATATTCTACTATCACTCTACACACACGTTAGGGCAAGTGCACCAATCGCGGACGTAGTATAGTGAATGCAAGATACAGAGGGCGTCCAAGGACACACGAGCTTTTAATACCGGCTTATCGTTAACGTCTAATCTAACCAAACTTTGATGAAAAGTGTTTTAAAAGGTATAAAAAGATAAACTAAAAAGCAAAAATAAAATATTAGGAAAAACAAATAGACAAGAAGGAATCACTTGGTTCCAACTCCTCTTGTATGTATCCTTTTAATGATTTCTACACTTTGGGCATTTTAAGAGATTATCTTTAAGTTATAGTAGTAGGCCCTCTTCCAGGCAACGTTACCCTCAACCTATTGGTATGATTGAGCAGGTATACAGTCCCGCAAGGTCGGATTATTAAAAGATAATTAAGTAAGTTTCTAATGCGAAAAGTAGTAGGCCCCCTTCCAGACAGCGGTTAACCTCAACCCTTTGGTCTGAATCAGCAGGGATACACTCCTCGTAGGGTTGGTTTAAAGTTTTAATAGTAGTTTATAGATAAGAGATTCAAGCGGTTCTTACTTCTCCCGCGGGGGTTAAGACCGTCCGCTCGTGAAGTATTACTAAGCTTGAACCAGGTTCTCGTAGGATCTATACACCAAACAAGACATAGAATTTACCCAACACCCTTCTAACCCCCTTCCAGGCAATTAACGCGCTTTATATAGACCGTAAAGACACGAATATGTGAATCAACGACATATGAAGAATGATTAGATAAACACGCCCTCAATATAAAATACTGGTTATTAAAGTCATTAATACATACCCAATTAAAAAGTAGCCAAAGATTGGAAATAAAAAAGTAATACATAAAAGATTTGTCTTCACCAAGTGATGTAAGAGTTTAGCCAAGCATGGCCTTTGTTTGACAAAGACTCTTACGATCGATCTTGGATCCCGAGACTACTACACACTCTAAATGATGGAAGATGGATGATGGTAGTGGATGATGATGTTATAGTGGTGGTAGAGTGGTGGCAAGTAAGAGAGAAGTGGTTTTCCAAGGGATGGTTTGGAATGGAACCAGGTACTCCTTCATAGCTGAAATCAGAAGCTTCGGCATGGCCCGTGCCCACCTGGCACTGCCTCGTGGCCATCCCTCTTTCTCTTCCTCATTAATTGTTGTGTCAGGTCTTGTATTAACAGGACCCGTTGTGTCAACGGAATGGGCCGTGGCCAATGTACTTGTTGTACTATCGCAGATTCTACAAATCTTAGAGTTGACCACGCCCCGTGTTGCCTTAGCACGACCCCGTGTTGGTTGTCTATTTTGTCCTTTTGTTATTGTCTTTTCTTCTGTAGAGATTCCAGTCTTGGACACGGCCCGTGTCTGGTGGACACGACCCGTGTCAAGTCTTCTGATCTTGCCATTTTCTTGGTTTGGACGTGGATTGGGGCTTGGCGAGTTGCGTTAATCCTCCTTCTTTGTATTTATGTTGATTTTTGCTGTTATTTTGCTCCTCTTGCACATTTAAGCTCTTTTGACCATGTAAATTAAAAAGGAACAAAGAAACAAGCTTTTTCCAACAGTAGTACCGAAAAAGGGCTGATTTTACGCCGTATTTGATATAATTTATATGTTGTATTTTATGCATATCAGAACGCATAGAGTGGTGACATGTGAGGGTGTGGGTATAAATTTTAGATATATTTTAAGCTATTTTTACTCGCGAATCAAGCTTTAAATTTATAAAACACGATACAATACTATCACTCTACATACGTTAGGGCAAGTGCACCCATCGCGGACGTAGTATAGTGATGGTAAGATTCCGAGGTCGTCCAAGGACACAAGAGTTTTTAGTACCGGCTTATCGTTAACGTCTAATCTAACCAAATTTGTTAAAATTTTTTGAAAGATTTAAAGATAAACTAGAAAATAAAAATATAAATGTAAGGAAAAACAAATAGACAAGAAGGAATCACTTGGTTCTAAATCCTCTTTTATGTGTCCTTTGATGATTTCCGCACTTTGGGCTTTTTATGAGATTATCAACCTATTGGTTTGAATCTGCAAGGATACAGTCCCACAAGGTCGGATTATTGAAAGTTAATTAAGTAAGTTATTAATGCGAAAAGTGGTAGGCCCCCTTCCAGGCAGCGTTACCCTCAACCTATTGGTCTGAGTCAGCAAGGATACGGTCCCGCAAGGTCGGTTTAATATTTTAATAGTAGTTTATAGATAAGGGATTACAAGTGGTTCTTACTTACCCCGATTTAATGCTATCTGCCTCAAGGGAAGCCCTACTAAGCTTGAATCAGGTCCTCGTAGGATCTATACACTGAACGAGGCAATAAACTTACCCAAACACCCTTCTAACTCCCTTCCAGGAAGTTAACTCGCTTTATAGACCGTAAAGACATGAATGAGTGAATCAATAAAACATGAAGAAATAATTAAGTAAAATTCACCTTCAATATAGAAAACTAGTTGTTAAAGTCATTAATACAAACCCAAATAAAAAGTTGCCAAAGATTGGAAATCAAAATTAATACATAAAAGATTTGTCTTCCCCAAGTGGTGTAAGAGATTTAGCAAAGCATGGCCTTTGTTTGACAAGAACTCTTATGATTGATCTTGGATCCCGAGACTACTACACACTCTAAAAGATGAATGATGGATGATAGATGATGGTAGTGGGTCTTGGTGTTGTAGTGGTGGTGGACTGATGGAAAGTGTGAGAGAAGTGGTTTGCCAAGGGATGAGTTGGAATGAAACCAAGCAACCCTATTTATAGCTGGAAACAGATCATCCACACGGCCCCGTGCGCATGGCATGGCCCTGTGGTCTTCACTTTCTCTCCCTTCATTAGCTGCAGACGTCAGGTCTTTGTACTAACACCCCGGGGTGGTAGAGCACAGCCTCGTGGTGATTGTACTTGCTGTAATATCTTAGATTCTGTGAATCTTAGAGTTGACCATAGCCAACATTGAGTTGGCACGACCTCGTGTTAGTTTGTCTTTTGCTATTGTCTTTTTTTGCAGGAAATCTTGACTGGGCACGACCCCATGCCTGGTGGGCACGGTCCCGTGCCTAAGCTTCTGTTTTTGTTATTTTTGTTGGTTTGGATATGGATGGGGGTTTAGTGAGTCATGCCAATCCTTATTCTTTGTATTTATGTTGGTTTCTTCTGTTAATTTGTTCCTTTTGTTCGTTTAAGCTCTTTTGATCCTGAAAATTAAAAGTAAACAAAGAAACATGCTTTTTCAAACATTAGTACCGAAAAAGGGTTGATTTTACACCTTGTTTGATGTAATTTATATGTTGCATTTTACGTACATCAAATACCCGCACACTTGAATCTTTTTTTTTCCTCAAGCAAAACTCTAAAATGTGGCTTACACACTGATATGCGTAAAATGCAACATATAAATTGTAACAAATAAGGTATAAAAACAACCCTTTTTAGTACTGATGTTGGGAAAAGTGTGTTTTCTTTGTATACTTTTGATTTTCAGGATTAAAAGAGCTTAAATGTGTAAAAGGAACAAATTAACGGAAAAAACCAACATAAATACAAAAGAAGAGAAGTTGACACTTCATACCGACCCTCCTAGCTTCACCCCAAGACCAAAAACAACAAGCCATAAGGCTGACATGGGGCTGTGCCAGTTCAGCACGGGGCTGTGCCCAACTCCAGATTCCATGAAGAAAAAGACAAACAGAAGCAGACAGGAGACACGATTCCGTGTCCCATGGACATGTGGCCGTGGTGAACTCCCAGATTTGTAGAATATTGGATAGTATAGCAAGTACAAGCAAGTACAAGCAAGTTCAATGGTTACGGGGTTGTGCCGTTGACACACAGGGTCGTGTTAGTACAACACATGACATTACCGTTAATGAAGAAGAGAGAGAATGAAGGCTACGTGGCCGTGTTAAGGCTCTGTTTCTAGCTATAAATAGGGGTGCTTTGTTTTATTCCAACTTATCCCTTGGCAAACCACTTTTCTCACCCTTGCCACAGCTCCACCACCACTACAACACCAACACCCACCACCATCATCCATCTTCCATCATTTAGAGTGTGTAGAGTCTCGGGATCCAAGATCGATCGTAAGAGTTCTTGTCAAACAAAGACCATGCTTGGCTAAACTCTTCGATCACTTGGTGAAGACAAATCTTTTATTTATTACTTTTTGATTTCTAACCTTTGGCTCCTTTTGATTTGGGTATGTATTAATGACTTGAATAACTAGTTTTCATATTGAAGGTGAGTTTATTTAACCATTCTTCATGTTTTGTTGATTCACTCATTCGTGTCTTTACGGTCTATATATAGCACATTAACTGCCTGGAAGGGGGTTAGAAGGGTGCTTGGGTAATTCTATATCTCGTTCAGTGTAAAGATCTTGCGAGAACCTGGTTCAAGCCTAGTAAGACTTCACGAGTGGGCGGTACAATCTTCCTCGGGAGAAGTAAGTACCGCGTGAATCCCTTATCTATCAATTACTATTAAATTTATATACACCCGCACACACGTCAAGTTTTTAGCGTTGTTTCCAGGGACACAAGGATTTTAAGAAAGCTTAAAATTAGCTGCCAAATCAAATTCTAAACATTTTTCAAAACTGCGCGCCCATTTTCAAATTTTTTTTCTTTTTACAGTAGGCTTAACACGGGGCCGTGCCACTTGGACACACCCCCGTGCTGCAAATTTTCAGAAAAACTTTCAAGAAATTCATGTTTTACATCCTTCTTTTGAAAATCAATGTTTGGTATCTTCTCATGCCAAGTTTTTAAAAGAGTTAAACACTACTACTAAAATCGAAGAGTTAGTTAGCATCAGGTTAAGAATGATAAAAGTTCACTAATACAAGATGAATACCATGTACTAAACATAAAATCGATAAATATTTTTGTGTTAACATAATGCCAAATTATATTTTCAAAAACTTAGGTACTAGTGATTTTTCTCCTCTTAAAATCCCTATTTTTTTCTCTAACCGAAAAATGATAAACACCACGGGAATGGTTGAGGATGTCTTAATTCAAACAAACCAAGCGGTAGTACCAACCAACTTTATCATCTTAGATGATGCCCCCCTCTTGCTCAAGGTATCCCCTTGGATAGGTGTGATTAGATTTGGAAAGAAAGGAAAACTTGCACCTCAATTTGTGGGACCGTTTAAAATCACTGAGAGAATCAGAAAGGTGGCCTACAAACTTGAGCTACCTCCTGAACTCGGGAACATTCACCCAACATTCCACGTGTCCAATTTGAAAAAGTATTTAGCCGATACAAACCTCCACATCCCTCTCGATGAAATTCGTGTTGATAACACTATGCACTTTGTCGAGAAACCTGTGGAGATATTGGACCGTGATGTCAAGAAATTCAAGCACAGAAGAATATTGATTGTTAAAGTTCGCTGGGAATCCAAACGTGGCCCAGAATTTACCTGGGAATGAGAGGATCAACTGAAAGCGAAATACCCACATCTGTTTTCACAGTTTTCCTCTAATTAAAGTTCGGGATGAAATTTCCTAAAGTAGGGGAGACTGTGACTTTTGCACATTTTTAATCTTTGTACGATTCCGAACATTTTTTTGTATTCAATAAAATCTTGTATTTTATTGGGGAGAATGCACAATTTCAATCGTTGCACAACTTCGATCATTTTTGTATTCGATAAAGTCTTAAATTTGTTTACGAAACGCGTAACTATACGATCGAACGAACGAAATGATATCTACGACATTTCCAGACAAAATCCAAGTTACACATGCCTTAACACCTTTATATAACCTAAATATTAGGTTAAAAGGGGTTAAAAGTGACAAAACGCAACAATACAAGTCCAGGGGCCAAATCTGCCAAAAAGCAAAACTTGGCCCCCAAGGCTGCCTTACGGACCGCAAAGGGGACTCCCATACGGTTCGTATGGACTCCCCAGATTAGTATAATGTGCAAAATGTGTTAGCAGCTTCATATGCAAAGCCTTGGTCCCCAAGTTCATGAAATTTCAAGCTTCTAGCCATCTTCTGACATGTGTTAAGACCCTTCTCTGATCATGACACATCAAGGACACCTGGAATGATCTTAAGGGCTAAGAACACTATAAATAGCAAGGTATTTCATCCATTTTTACTTGCTCATTTCACATTTCTTTCTCTCACTCTCTTGGAGCTTGTTTCCAGCTTTTGGAAGCCTCCTACTGAGCTCTTAAGTGTTCATCAACACAAGTAAGAGCTCACTCCTAGAGCATTTTTATGACCATAGTTATATAAGGAATAACCCTCTGAGGTTATACCTTATGGTCAAAAGGTTTGGTTAATTATATGATGAGTCCCTTTTATGTTCTTTTAAAATGACTAAAACACCCTTTTGCGCATAAATTGGTTTTAAGCATATGAAACCAAAGTTTTGACATCTAAACTAAAGTTATAACATAATGAAACTTGTTTTGGTATATAAGCGTCATCATAGGACATATTTAACCATCTAAATTTGTAGTTACGCTTATAACCCGTTAAAGTGGAGTAAACCACTTTAACGAGTCATAACGGGTCAAATGCACTTAGGATCCCTTTCAAAACAGAATGTTAAGTTTATTGAACCATATCATACGAGTCCCAAAACTCGTTTGGTTTGTAAGACTTCATTCTACCCGAATCCTCCGATTAAAGTCTCGACACACTAACATAGTTATCCAACATATTAGGACGTACTTGAGCATTGTTTAATCCATTGAACGAGGACTCATACGCAATCCCAAGTGAGTACATAGCTCCCCTCTTTTACGCTTTCTAAATGTTTTGGGGTGACTCATATGTGCCAAACAATTTTCCAAGTTTTCAAAACAAAGTCTATGGTTTATATAAAATAATACGTTTTCAATAATGTGAACAACTTGTTGGTGCGTTATCCATAACACAAATGACATTCACTACTCGGTTTTACAAAAGAAATGTTTTGTCAAGATTCATGGCTACAAAGTTTTGTTTTACTTATATCAACTTATAAAGTTGGTTAAATATATTGCAATATCAAACACTTTTGGATTTTAAGGTTCACACCCATCGACTCTTGAAGTTGGACGAGGTATTGCAATATGTATACAAAGCCATGAGTTTGACATACACAAAACCTATGTACTCACCGGCTTTTTATGCTGGCTGTCTTTTCACATATGTTTCAGGAGCCAATGTTTGATGATTTAATTGCATACTTCACATAGGATGGACGTGGCCTTTAGTGACATTAAAAACTGAAAGACAATTGTTATGTTTGTTTATTTTTATTATCCAAAGACAATGTGAATTATTAAGAAATAAAATGAAACTTTAAATACCATGTGTTGTGAAACAATTCCTGTAACGTGACTCCCCGACGTTTCCATCACGGTTTGTTGTTTTACGTGATCGGGGTGTTACGCGTGCATCCTTGAAGCGCATGAGTCCATTGTTGCAATCGATGATGAGGTTCAAACTTCGGCATAAGGCAAGGTTAGCCCGCGTCACGCTCACACCCTTGTGGAATGCACTCGGAGTTCACCTAATGTAGTTCTTGAAAAGTTTGGCGATCTATCCTCCGAAAAAGATGGGTGTGCGGGCATTTTCGGTGGCATTGGTGGCCATATTTCTCAATAACATGTGGGCAACATCAATAGGTTGGTGATTCACGATGCCATAAACGCAAGTGAGCTCACGAAGGTTCACCACCCCACCACTATCCTTCCGTTGGCACAAAGAGCCACTAAGGACCCGAAGAATGCATCAAATTAGAGGGTCCCTTATCTTTGTGCTCTTTGTGGAGCTCAGATTATAATGACCTTCCCAGATCAGTGCCCAAGCAGCTTGTCTCAGGTTATCCGGGAGTTCACGGACAACTTCCTTGAAGTTTGGTTCGATCGTGTCTTCCTCAGTGTATAGCCCAATGTTTACACCAAACTAGGCCACGGATATGCTGTACCACTCTCCCCAAAACCTAAATTGTACTACATCTGAGTCAAAGAGATCCTGCTCATTGTTATTGAAAGTCAGCGTGCTTAAGAACTCCATGTGATATTCATGGATTGGCCTGAGTCGGGTCTCTAGGAAGATACGGCGTGGACCAGTAATTAGAGCATCATATCTTTCCCTTTGTCCACCAGTTTCAAGCGTATCATAACACACTTATCTTGGGGGTTCTTCATGCCTCGCTTGCAATACTTCAAACCGATTCTGATAATCAAGTTCAGGAGTTTTGAATCTCAGAACCTTGTGTGGTGCCTGATGCGTGCTAAGTGTGTTATGGTTTTAATGTTTATTTAAGCCCTTTTACACTTTTTTAGCCAAGTTTTAAATTTATAAAACACGATATTTACTAACACTAAACACACATATGGGCAAGTGCACCCATCGTGAGCGTAGTATAGTGTTGGTAAGATACCGAGGTCGTCCAAGTACACCAGAGCTTTTAGTACCGGTTTATCCTCAACGTCTAATCAAATCAAAAAGTTAGAAAAAAGTTTTAAACTAGAAAAATAAAAATTAACTAAAATGCTGAAAATAAAATAAAAATAAAAACAGATACAAAAGATGAATCACTTGGCTCCGACTCGTGTATAGTGTAACCTTTGATTATTTCCGCACTTTTGCACTTTTTAAGAGATTATCTTAGTTATTATAGTAGGCCCCTCTTTTGAAGGTGACGTTACCCTCAACCCAGTAGTTTGAGTCAGCAAGGATACAATCCTATAGGGTCGGATTATTGAAAGATAATTAATTAAGTTATTAATGTATATTATGGTAGGCCCCTCTTTTGAAGGTGACGTTACCCTCGGCTAAGTAGTCTGAGTAAGCAGGGATACAGCCCTAAGTAGCCGGGTTAAAGTATTAATAGTAGCTTACATATGAGGGGATCAAAGAGTTTGGACCCCCGCCATCCAATACCGTTAAGTATTGAAGTAGGTCCTACTAAAATTGACCCAGGTCCTTGCAGGAACTATACACTGAACAAGGCAAGACTCTTACCAAACCGTTCCCTTAACCCCCGACCAGGTAGCCAACATACCTCCATATAGACCGTGGAGATATGAATGGTGAAAATCTTTTATTTTATATAGACAGTAAAATAATGCCAAGACACCACGGACAAACGATAAGGAAAAATCACCTTCAACATAAGAAACTAGTTATTAAAGTCATTAATACATAACCAAGTAAAAAGTGCGAAAAGATTAAAAATAAAAAGTATTACACTAGACACTTTGTCTTCACCAAGTGATGTAAGAGACTTAGGCAAACATGGCCTGGATTGTCAAGAACTCTTACGATCAATCTTGGATCTCGAGACGACTCACACACTCTATAATGGACAATGGATGATGGTGGTGGATGATGGTGTTATGGTGGTGGTGGGTGGTGGGTGAAGTGTGAGAGAGGTGGTGTGCCAAGGGATGCTTTGCACTTGAGCCAAGCACTCCTATTTATAGGCTGAACAGAAGCTCGGGCACGGCCCCGTGTCCATCCTTCATCTCTTTCTTCATTAATTGCAGTTTGTCTGCATTAGTTGACCACGCCCCTGTGTCCACTGGGCACGCCCCCGTGTGCAGAAGCAAATCTGTACTATCGAGATTTCCCAGATTCTGCGAATCTTAGAGTTGACCACGGCCCCATGTCCCCTGAGCATGACCCCGTGGTGGGCGATAGTAGCTTCTACAACTTTGTCTTTTCTGCTGGCACTTGGGCACGCCCCTGTGTTCACTGAGCACGGGGCATGTTCAGCCTTCTATTTTCTTTTTTTGCTTGGGAAGATGCTGTCGTGGGGTCGGGCATGTCACGTTTGTTCCTTTTCTTGTATTTATGTTAGATTTAGCTGTCTTTTTGCTTCTTTTGTTAATTTGAGCTCATTTAATACTGAAAATACAAAAAGAAGACAAAAGCACACTTTTTCCAACATTAGTCCTAAAAAAGGGTTAGTTTTATGCCACAATTGATGTAATTTATATGTTGCATTTTGCACACATCAAATACCCCCACACTTGAATCTTGGCTTGTCCTCAAGCAAAACTTTTTATAATGTGGCTTTACACTCCCAAATGGAATGGGTAGAAGAGAAGGTTTTTGGGCTTGTCATAGAGTGTCGGGATTTCCAAGATTCTTTATTAAGTTTTATCTTTTATTTATTTACAATCCTATTCGTCATGATTTATTTAAAACTTTTCATAAGATAAATTACTTATTAGGGCATAACAACCCTGTTTAAAATTCCATTTATATACAAGTTCACATACCTCACGGAGATCACTCAACACTCGGCCGAAAATGTATTTTAGTGAATCACTCGAGAGCGGCATGGAACTTACTCCTACCATAGGCTTGCCAAGCAATCAATCCTCCTCCTTTTTAACTATATACCTTTGTAAATATCAAGAGGACTTTTGGGGTGAAGGGTTAGGCTTGGGTTAAAGGTAGGTGGTTGGGTTAGTGGTTAGTGAAAGGGTGAAAAGCGTAACAAGCGTAGGTTTTCGTAAGACTTTTTATTTTTGAAACTTTTATTTTGATGAAGCTTTTATTCAAACAAAGTTATTTTTGATAAACTTGTTTGTTTATTTCTCTTTTGCTTCATAATTTTTTTTTTGAAAAGTCATACGAAAAACCGAGCTTGTTACTAAAACAAAAGGTTAAAAATAAAAAGGGTTTTGGTGGGTGAAAGAGTGTTTGGTTTGGGTTATGAAATGAAAAGGTTTAGGCTCAAAGGGGCTAACTAGGGGGATTTTTGGGTAGGTGGTAACAAAAAATAAAAATAATGGTGTAGAAATAAAAAGGGTTAGTCCTAATGCCTCCATCATTTACTTACTCGGGTTTAAGTAGGTAAGGACCGGGAATGTATCGTCGTGGCAAGTTCTAGAGTCGTAAGAACCAAGCGGCTATTCACACAAGAAACGAAAAATGAGCATTTAGTTTAAAGATATATATTTGTATGCTCAATAAAGGCTCAAAACTCACTTTTGTGGGAATGGGTTTTTTTATGTGATCAAGTATATATAATCAAATTTTAACTAAGCTTGTCATGCCGTTTCATAATTTTCTTATTTTGGTTATTTTTATCACGACGCTATCGGTTGTAAATTTATAAAAATATAACCTTTTTAAAACTTGAAATTCCCAAGTTAAACCTAGACAAGTAAAAAGAAATTTTTTTTGAAAAAAATTTGGGGTGATTAGCGGTTCCAATAGAGTTTTGTGTAAGGCTTGTAGTAAGGACTTGCAAGATTCAAGGTTTTAGCATCCCCCCCCCCCCCCCCACTTAAATTACACATTGTCCTCAATGTGTCCCAAAAATAAGTTTTTAGGTTGATTGAATGTGTAAAAGGGTGTGAAAAAGCAAAAATTTGTGTTACTGGGCATCTGGACACGGCCCCGTGTTCAGTCGCTAGTAACAAAATTGAAAAAGAGAAACAGAAGCCTGGACACGGGGGCGTGTTGGGTGAACACGGCCCGTGTCCAGTTTACCTGAACTGAGCATTTTCTGGAGACTGTGCAAGAAAGATGAAGAAGAAGGTAATGGATAAAAGAGGACAGGACAAGATGTTTGTTAGAACCTTCTTTTAGAACTTACCTAGGATGATAAGTGAGAAGATCCTTTCAAATCTCTGTCCCTGGATAGTCCAAATGTGCAGGATTCTTAGCTGCATTTATAGAAAACGACAGCATACTGGACACGGCCCCGTGACGACTAGAACCGGCACCGTGTGCAGGCAAGATCCTAACACGGTTTCTCCGTATTCTGACAAAAAGTCAGAAGGGAATCTTTTGGTGGACACGAGGGCGTGTTGACCTGGGCACGACCCCGTGTCGAAAGGCTGTTTTATGAAGTTTGTCTACTTCTAAGGAACTTATCCGGATCGGGTGGTTCCTTACTGGATGGAACAACCCCAAAGTTCCTAAGATACCTTAATTGTTCTAGATTAAGACGAGAACGCAAGAGGTTATCGGTGAGGGTGATTCCTATGCTATGAGTAGGTGGACAAGTCCAACCCTTTCCCGGGCTCTCGTTAAAGAAGGTGTATGCCGAATCGCTCAGGATGTATGCTTCGAACGAAGTCGATTGTCACACCCCCAAAATCCACACGCGGAGTATCACTGCTTGGAGGCGTGACATGACCAGGATCAAGCCACCAATCATATTGAACATAACAAGTAATACGTAAAATTCAACCACACAATATGAAAGGTGTTTCAAACCAAAACGTAGTTAAATGTTTAGCGGAAGCATAATTGTAAAAACCCATTGCAAGTGTTAAGTACGAAATAAAGTAATGTTTTTAGCATGGCACACACTACCATGTCCCACAACGACCGCGCCTCCCTGTGCAAGCTCCAAGAGTACGTAACGACCTGCAAGGCATGTAGCAACGAATTAACAACAAAGTTGAGCGAGTTCACAGTTGGTTGTTTAGTTATAGCATTCGTTTTGTAAATCATATGTTCGTTTTGTAAACCATGTATCGTATTAATTCGTATCGCGGTCTCCCAGACATGTTTGAGAAGATAAGTGGGGGCTTCCCATGTGTTACTAGACCACGCGTATCGACTGCTACGAAAATCTAAGAGGTGCCCTAAGTCAATGTCTATCAGCATTGACCCTTTGCCCATAGTCCATTAGTACACGCCCGTCCGACTGGCACGGTGTGAGGTTTGTTAAACCCTACTAGCGCTATCTACTAATGACCCGCTCGCCATAGGCCTCGGCGATTAAGTCGATAAATGAGGGACTTAAAATGATAGAGTGATGGTTTTATGGTCGTACGTATCCTGTTGTATGGGGAATACGCAAGTTTGGAGTTACCGTTCAGTTATTTAACCCATTCCCAACCCTTGGGAATCCCATGCCTTGGATAGAGTGTGAACTCACCTTGGTTTACTCGGTATGCTAAGGAAATACACGCTTACAAATAATCAGTCACGACCTATAGTACGCACGTATATTCAATCAGTTCCAGTTCGTAAAGTTTCACATGCAATCAATACCACGTGGTATGTTTGATAGTTGACATCATGCATCATACAACAGTTAATCACATTCATACAATCCATGATTCACATCAATGTCTTTTGCAGTTTATACTAACATAATCATCAATAACACACTTAACAGAGTTTGCAAGCTTAACTGGATTTACATATATAGCAGAGTTACATATTTAACATCATAAATAATCTAACTAAGTTCACTGAATTAACAGAGTTATCACTTTATAGGTTTGACAACCTAACCGAGTTAATTAACAAACTAATAGAATTAGTTACTTAACAGAGTCATCAACTAACTGAATTAATAACTAACCGGGTTAACAAAGTAAAAGATCATGGGACGAAAACCCCTCTCTGGCGAAATCCCTTCTTTTGTAGCGAAATCACTTTGGACGAAAACCCCTAGGTGACAAAATCCCAAGGGTTTTCGTCGGGTTACATGAATGGCGAAAACACCTTAGTGTTTTCGTCTGTTTCCCCGTGTTTTCGTCTGGTTGGGTTTTCGTCAGCTACATCATCATCAACAACATCAGTTATACAACGCAGAAACCCTAGTTACACCCTAACAGTTACATCTGTTTATCATATCATCATTTATTCATCAAGCACTCATCAGTAATTTGTTGAAGTCATCAAGTATTCATCATGTCATAAACACAAAACCCCATTTATGCATATAACAAATCGATTAACATAACACCTAATCAAACACTATTGGCAAATTACCATGCTTACAGATTTCTGATCACATTCATATCATCCAGAACTAGTCACTTAATCATCTAAATCCTAGAATCCTAGATCAACACCAGGTTTCGCAAATAATCACAAGACCAATCACGTCATGCATATCAAAATCAGAATATCTCATTAACATCCACGTAGAACTAAAGTTAATTATATACAGAAAACACTAACCGGACAAGAATGAACAAACCAGTGAAAATCTGACTTCGAATGAGGAGAGGGTAGACGTCGGGTTCAAAGAAAAGCGAGAGAGAGATGGGAATGTGATTAGGGTTTGCTTAAGGTTTTCTGAATACAGTTTCCGCTTAAGGGTTATAAACAAAACTAAAATAGCTCGTCACTGGGCCAAGGCCCATCTTTCTTTTCGTCGAGAGACTAGGGGCGAAAACACTTAGTGTTTTCGTCGAGCATGATTGTGGTGAAAACCCTTTTTGGTTTTCGTCACATACAGTAAAGTATATTAATATATATACATACAATATTAATAACACCTTACCTAGTTCACAAAATCCATAACTAGCATTCAGTCAATCAATCACTATTTACTAATTATACAAAATAGATAACCGGTGCACACATAATGAAAATAAGAAAACGTAATTGTGAGGAAAGACCTTGGAAACTCGGGTTGTCACATTATCCCCAACTTGAAAGAAATATCGTCCCGAAATTTAGCACATGGTTACTGAGGAAGCTAGTTGTGTTGTGTTGCTTTCCTGGGGTGTCACATCATCCTCCCGTTGATTTGGAATTTCGTCCCGAAATTCTGTAGTAGCTTCAGCCTCAGTAGTGGTTGCACTGTTACCGAATAACTGGGGATACTTGAGTTTCATTTGATCTTATCGTTCCCAGGTAAACTCTGGGCCACGACGGGAGTTCCAACGAACTCGAACAAGAGGTATTCTGGTGTGCTTGAGGACCTTAACGTCCCGGTCCGTGATTTCAACTGGTTTCTCGACGAATCGCAACTGATCGTCGATAGTGAGTTCCTTCAAAGGAACTATGAGGGTCTCATCTGACAGACACTTCTTCAGATTTGACAAGTGAAAAACGTTATGAACTGCACTGAGTTCTGCGGGCAGGTTTAGTTTGTAGGCCACTTTGCCTATTTTCTCTATGATTTCAAATGGTCCGACATAACGCGGATTAAGTTTTCCCCGTTTCCCAAAACGAACCACACCCTTCCAGGGTGAGACTTTGAGTAGAACCCGGTCCCCGACCTGGAATTCTAGAGGTTTCCAACACTCATTAGCGTAGGCTTTCTGACGGTCGCGAGCTGCCGCCATGCGTTGTCGTATCTGAGCAATCCTTTCAGTTGCGTCTACTACAAGTTCTGGACCCGTGATCTGAATATCACCCACCTCTGCCCAACAAAGAGGTGATCAGCATTTACGCCTGTACAATGCCTCGAATGGAGCGGCTTGAATGCTAGTGTGGTAACTGTTGTTATACGAAAAACTCTACTAACGGGAGATGTTTTTTCCCAGCCGTTGCCGAAATCGATTACACATGCACGAAGCATGTCTTCTAGAGTTTGAAAGGTGCGTTCAGACTTCCCATCTGTTTGCGGATGGTAAGCTGTGCTCATATCTAATCATGAGCCAAAGGACTTGTGCATTGCTTGCCACAGTTCTGAAGTAAAACGTGCATCACGATCGGAAATAATAGAGGTTGGCACCCCTTGCCTCAAGACAACTTCCTTAAGGTAGACGTCTGCTAGAGTGGAGAACTTATCCGTTTCCTTGATAGCCAAGAAGTGTGCAGACTTTATGAGTCGATCCACGATCACCCAAATAGTATCATTCCCACGTTGAGATCTAGGCAGGCCAGTAACAAAATCCATGGAAATTTGCTCCCATTTCCATTGTGGTATCTCTGGTTGTTGGAGTAGGCCCGATGGTTTCTGATATTCGGTCTTGACTCTCGCACAAGTCAAACATTTGCTAACGTAAGTTGCTATGTGAGCTTTCATACTAGGCCACCAATATGTAGTTCTGAGATCGTGGTACATCTTATCTGAACCCGGATGTACTGAGTAGCGAGACTTATGTGCTTCATCCATCACCAGCTCACGTAAGTTTCCATAGTGTGGGACCCAGATGCGTCCCGTCACGTAGTAGGCGACGTCTTCCTTTTGTTCTAACCGTTGCCTTGAGCCGCGTAGAGCTTCTGCCCTAACGTTTCTTAGTTTCAATGCTTCTACCTGAGCATCTCGTATCTGTGAAGGAAGACTAGATTGGATGGTGAGTTGTAGTGCTCGTACACGCCTAGGTGTAGTATCCTTTCGACTGAGGGCGTCGGTCACCACATTGGCTTTGCCCGGATGGAACTTGATGGCACATTCGTAATCATTCAATAGTTCGACCCATCGACGTTGACGCATGTTTAATTCCTTCTGTTTGAAGATATGCTCGAGACTCCTGTGATCGGTGTAGATGGTGCACTTGGTACCGTACAGGTAATGTCTCCATATCTTGAGTGCGACGACAACAGCTCCTAGCTCCAAATCGTGTGTAGTGTAATTCCTTTCATGAACCTTAAGTTGGCGTGAGGCGTAGGCTATGACCTTGTCACGTTGCATCAACACACATCCAAGACCCTGAATGGATGCGTCGCAATAGACCACAAAATCATCTGTGCCCTCTGGCAATGAGAGAATAGGTGCGCTACAGAGCCTATCCTTTAGATGCTGAAATGCAGATTCTTGTGCATTTCCCCAACGATAAATAAAGCCCTTCTGAGTTAATGAGGTGAGGGGTTGTGCAATCTTGGAGAAGTCTTCGATGAACCTTCTATAGTAGCCCGCCAAACCCAAGAATTGGCGGATTTCTGTTGGTGTACGTGGTGCAGGCCAGTTCTTAATCGAGTCTACCCTGGATGGATCAACATGAATCCCATCCTTGTTTACCACGTGGCCTAGAAACTGGACTTCGCGAAGCCAAAAGTCGCATTTTAAAAACTTGGCGTACAGCTGTTCTACTCGAAGCAGTTCGAAAATGAGTCGTAAATGCTGCTCGTGTTCCTCCTGACTCTTAGAGTAGACCAGAATGTCGTCGATGAATACAATCACAAACCTATCCATGTAACGCTTGCACACTCTGTTCATAAGATCTATGAAGACTGCAGGCGCGTTTGTTAGCCCGAATGGCATGACCAGAAACTCGTAATGGCCGTAGCATGTTCTGAATGCTGTTTTGGAGACGTCCTCATCCCGGACCCTCAGTTGATGGTAGCCTGACCTCAGATCAATCTTTGAATAGTAGCTCGACCCTTGCAGCTGGTCGAACAAGTTGTCAATGCGTGGAAGAGGATAGCGATTCTTTACGGTCACCTTGTTTAGTTCGCGGTAGTCTATGCACATACGGAAGGTACCGTCTTTCTTCTTCACAAACAATACGGGAGCTCCCCAGGGCGAAGAGCTAGGACGAATGAAACCCTTATCCAAGAGTTCTTGCAACTGCTGGGACAGTTCTTCCAGTTCGGTTGGAGCTAAGCGATAAGGTGCTCGAGCTATGGGTGCTGCTCCAGGAGCTAGCTCGATATGAAATTCGACCTGGCGATGAGGCAGTAGCCTAGTTAATTCCTCAGGAAACACTTGAGGAAAGTCGCGTACAACTGGAATATCCTCTATCTTCTTCTCTCTCGTTGAGGCATCAGTAACGAGGGCTAGTATAGCAGTGTGGCCCTTTCGCAAACACTTCTGGGCCTTAAGGAAGGAGATGATGCCCACTAGAGCACCACTCTTGTCACCTTGAATTTCGAGAGGTTCTTTGACAGAACGGGGAATACGAACAATCTTCTCTTTGCATAGGATCTCTGCTTGCTGTTGGGATAACCAATCCATCCCAATGACGATGTCGAAACTACCCAAAACTATAGGAATGAGATCGATAGAGAAAGTCTGACCAGCGAGGATAAGATTACAACCCTTAACTATGTGTGTGGCCTCTAGACTTTTACCATTTGCTAACTCTACAACATGCTTGGTGTTCAAAAGTGTTGGTGTGCGCTTTAACATTTGACTAACTTTTAGAGACACGTAACTGGTATCGGCACCCGTATCGAATAAAACAGTAACATAAAAGTCGTCGAGAAGAAACTTACCTATCACCACGTTAGGATCATTCCTAGCGTCACCCTGACCAATCACGAATGCTTGACCTCGAGCGCCATTGTTTCCATTGTTTCCCCCGTTGTTGTTCCCATTGCCCTGATTATTGTTGTTATTATTGTTGTTCGGATTTTGATTTAACTGGGGGTAGTCCCGCTTGAAAAAATTGCCGTCAGCACCACACTAAAAGCATCCCCTGTTACCTCGCTGTCGCTGCTGGTTCTGTGGAGTTGGTGGTTGTTGCTGTTGGTTCTGATTCGTAGGTCGCGAGCTCCTGCAATCCTTAGCTTCATGATCCATCTTGAGACACCTCTGGCAACGACCCCTGTTGTACTGACCACTGTGGTGTCTCTTGCATGTGTTGCACTTCGGGAGGTTTCCTCGATATCCACCCTGCCTTTGACTACCAGAGGATCGCTGACCAATGCTTGGATAATCATCAATCTTTCGCTGCTGTGCCTGGGGCTGAACTGAAGTCGAACCCTTGCTGGAGGTTCCATCCCACTTTCTCTTGTTGTCACTGGGAATAACAGAAGTAGTAACAGTAGTAGTAGTAGTAGTAGTAGTAGTAGTAGTAGTAGTAGCACCAATATGCTTAGGCAGCTTGTTCTGTTCCACTGCCTGGTCTGTGAGACGATGAGTAAGACGAGTAACATCCTGGATGGTTACAAGGTTAGCAGCAGTCACATGGCTTTGAATCTCTGGTACTAAGCCTTTGAGGTACAGCTCAATGCGCTTGATGGGAGGATCCACCATAGTTGGACATAACACTGCTAGTTCGTTGGATCGTTTCGTGTACGCTTCTATCTCTAACCCCGTCATCTTCAGGTTAAAGAACTCCACTTCCAGCTTGTGGATGTCATCACGACTACAGTATTCATGTTTGATCAGTTCTTTAAAATCATTCCATGGGGTGGCATTAGCAGCCGCCAGCCCCAGCATCTGAACTTGCGCGTTCCACCAAGTTAGCGCAGTGCCTTCGAGTGTACCAGTGGCATATTTCACCCTACGAGCCTCAGGGCATTCACACATCTCGAAGACAGACTCGAGCTTTTCAAACCAATGGAGGAGTCCTACGGCTCCTTCAGTGCCACTGAAAGTACTAGGACGACAGTCCATGAACGTCTTGAATGTGCACACAGGTGGCTAAGCGTGTTGACCTGTCGTGTGCGTAAGAGTAAGAAAATTAAGCACAAGTGTTGGGTTAAGAGAGTAGGATCTAAAGATACTAGAGTAAGTTGTGATGGCAGGTTATACCTCCTGCCTGGGCAGCTGCGAGTGCTGCAGTAACTTGTTCAGTGATCAAAGCCGTGAACTGGGCTTGAGTTAAGTTAACGCGTCCACTCATGATCTTCATACCAAAGGAAACATGAGTGAGAGGGGTTCGGGAAAGTGCGATGACAGAAGAGAGTAAGCACGTAAGTGTTTTCAAACAATAGTTGTTACGTTTATCTAAGCATACCATGAGCAAAGTTCTATGTAATCTAGCAAGTAGGCAATATAAACATAAACCATATCACCTAGGATGTCGAGTCTTGCACGTGGAGCGAAGCGTCGTTGTGGATCGTTGAGCACTGTACAGGTTATAGTCTGGTTTTAACAAAAACTTTTTCCGTTATTAAAACCAAGTTCACTATAACCAATGGCTCTGATACCAATCTGTCACACCCCCAAAATCCACACGCGGAGTATCACCGCTTGGAGGCGTGACATGACCAGGATCAAGCCACCAATCATATTGAACATAACAAGTAATACCTAAAATTCAACCACACAATATGAAAGGTGTTTTAAACCAAAACGTAGTTAAATGTTTAGCGGAAGCATAATTGTAAAAACCCATTGCAAGTGTTAAGTACGAAATAAAGTAATGTTTTTAGCATGGCACACACTGCCATGTCCCACAACGACCGCGCCTCCCTGTGCAAGCTCCAAGAGTACCTAACGACCTGCAAGGCATGTAGCAATGAATCAACAACAAAGTTGAGCGAGTTCACAGTTGGTTGTTTAGTTATAACATTCGTTTCATAAATCATATGTTCGTTTTGTAAACCATGTATTGTATTAATTCCTATCGCGGTCTCCCAGACATGTTTGCGAAGATAAGTGGGGGCTTCCCATGTGTTACTAGACCACGCGTATCGACTGCTACGAAAATGTAAGAGGTGCCCTAAGTCAATGTCTATCAGCATTGACCCTTTGCCCATAGTCCATTAGTACACGCCCGTCCGACTGGCACGGTGTGAGGTTTGTTAAACCCTAATAGCGCTATCTACTAATGACCCGCTCGCCATAGGCCTCGGCGATTAAGTCGATAAATGAGGGACTTAAAATGATAGAGTGATGGTCTTATGGTCGTACGTATCCTGTTGTATAGGGAATACGCAAGTTTGTAGTTACCGTTCAGTTCTTTAACCTATTCCCAACCCTTGGGAATCCCATGCCTTGGATAGAGTGTGAACTCACCTTGGTTTGCTCGGTAGGCTAAGGAAATACACGCTCACAAATAATCAGTCACGACCTATAGTACCCACGTATTTTCAATCAGTTCCAGTTCGTAAAGTTTCACATGCAATCAATACCACGTGGTATGTTTGGCAGTTGACATCATGCATCATACACCAGTTAATCACATTCATACAATCCATGATTCACATCAATGTCTTTTGCAGTTTATACTAACATAATCATCAATAACACACTTAACAGAGTTAGCAAGCTTAACTGGATTTACATATATAACAGAGTTACATATTTAACATCATAAATAATCTAACTGAGTTCACTGAATTAACAGAGTTATCACTTTATAGGTTTGAGAACCTAACCGAGTTAATTAACAAACTAATAGAATTAGTTACTTAAAAGAGTCATCAACTAACTGAATTAATAACTAATCGGGTTAACAAAGTAAAAGATCATGGGACGAAAACCCCTCTCTGGCGAAATCCCTTCTTTTGTGGCGAAATCACTTTGGACGAAAACCACTAGGTGACAAAATCCCAAGGGTTTTCGTCGGGTTACATGAATGGCGAAAACACCTTAGTGTTTTCGTCTGTTTCCCCGTGTTTTCGTCTGGTTGGGTTTTCGTCACCTACATCATCATCATCAACATCAGTTATACAACGCAGAAACCCTAGTTACACCCTAACAGTTACATCTCTTTATCATATCATCATTTAATCATCAAGCACTCATCAGTAATTTGTTGAAGTCATCAAGTATTCATCATGTCATAAACACAAAACCCCATTTATGCATATAACAAATCGATTAACATAACACCTAATCAAACACTATTAGCAAATTACCATGCTAACAGATTTCTGATCACATTCATATCATCCAGAACTAGTCACTTAATCATCTAAATCCTAGAATCCTAGATCAACACCAGGTTTCGCATATAATCACAAGACCAATCACGTCATGCATATCGAAATCAGAATATCTCATTAACATCCACGTAGAACTAAAGTTAATTATATACAGAAAACACTAACCGGACAAGAATGAACAAACCAGTGAAAATCTGACTTCGAATGAGGAGAGGGTAGCCGTCGGGTTCAAAGAAAAGCCAGAGAGAGATGGGAATGTGATTAGGGTTTGCTTAAGGTTTTCTGAATACAGTTTCCGCGTAAGGGTTATAAACAAAACTAAAATAGCTCCTCACTTGGCCAAGGCCCATCTTTGTTTTCGTCGAGAGACTAGGGGCGAAAGCACTTAGTGTTTTCGTCGAGCATGATTGTGGTGAAAACCCTTTTTGGTTTTCGTCACATACAGTAAAGTATATTAATATATATACATACAATATTAATAACACCTTACCTAGTTCACAAAATCCATAACTAGCATTCAGTCAATCAATCACTACTTAGTAATTATACAAAATAGATAACCGGTGCACACATAACGAAAATAAGAAAACCTAATTGTGAGGAAAGACCTTGGAAACCCGGGTTGTCACATTATCCCCAACTTGAAAGAAATTTCATCCCGAAATTTAGCACATGGTTACTGAGGAAGCTAGTTGTGTTGTGTTGTTTTCCTGGTTTTCCTGGGGTGTCACATCGATGAGGAGTCCTTCACGGCACAATCGACACAGGGACGACTATCGCTCAAGTCCTCACTAGATTTAGAGGTATCGTCGGGAACAACGAAGTTGTTTGAATACGATCCTAACACTTCTTCTTGGTTATCGTCTTGAGATAAATTATTGACATCTATCCTAAGTTCTTTTAACCAATTAAGAATTAGATCTTCTAATTGAAATAGTTCATCAAGAAGCGTTTCTCCTAGAAAATCCGGTTGAGAGCATTCAAGGGAGAGAAAGGGATTATTTTTACTTTCGCCCCTCTTAGGGATACATGAAAACGATGGGTCTATATAGTGGGGCTTGTAATTTAGAAAATAGCATTCTAATTCCTTATGGGAACCACCACATATTTGACACCACGTACCATAAGAGTGCCGAAAGTAAAAAATATCAGTATCACTCATGTTTGTGTCAGAAATTACCAACCGTCGGGATCTTACGGTTCTGTTTTTAGTAACTGAACCTTGGGCATGGGGCGTGTTGAGTGGGCACGGCCCCGTGTTCAGCTTATTATGCGACTTAAAACAGGATTGCCAGTTCCAATGATTGGGCACGGGGCGTGTTCAGCGGGCACGACCCGTGCTGAGTTTTGCAGAAGCTAAAAATTAAGAAAAATCCTAAAAAAATAGAAAAATAAGAAAAAACGATTAGGCCGTTGATTCCTAACTTTCTTTAAATCCTTGTGTCCCCGGCAGCGGCGCCAAAAACTTGATGCGTGCTAAGTGTGTTATGGTTTTAATGTTTATTTTAAGCCCTTTTACACTTTTTAGCCAAGTTTTAAATTTATAAAACACGATATTTACTAACACTAAACACACATATGGGCAAGTGCACCCATCGTGAGCGTAGTATAGTGTTGGTAAGATACCGAGGTCGTCCAATGACACAAGAGCTTTTAGTACCGGTTTATCCTCAATGTCTAATCAAATCAAAAAGTTAGAAAAAGGTTTTAAACTAGAAAAATAAAAATTAACTAAAATGTTGAAAATAAAATTAAAATAAAAATAAAAACAGATAGACAAGATGAATCACTTGGCTCCGACTCGTGTCTAGTGTAACCTTTGATTATTTCCGCACGTTTGCACTTTTTAAGAGATTATCTTAGTTATTGTAGTAGGCCCCTCTTTTGAAGGTGACGTTACCCTCAACCCAGTAGTTTGAGTCAGCAAGGATACAATCCTAAAGGGTCGGATTATTGAAAGTTAATTAATTAAGTTATTAATGCATATTATGGTAGGCCCCTCTTTTGAAGGTGACGTTACCCTCGGCTAAGTAGTCTGAGTCAGCAGGGATACAGTCCTAAGTAGCCGGGTTAAAGTATTAATAGTAGCTTACATATGAGGGGGTCAAAGAGTTTGGACCCCCGCCATCCAATACCGTTAAGTATTGAAGGAGGTCCTACTAAATTTGACCCAGGTCCTTGCAGGATCTATACACTGAACAAGGCAAGACTCTTACCAAACTGTTCCCTTAACCCCCGACCAGGTAGCCAACATACCTCCATATAGACCGTGGAGATATGAGTGGTGAAAATCTTTTATTTTATATAGACAGTAAAATAATGCCAAGACACCACGGACAAACGATAAGGAAAAATCACCTTCAACATAAGAAGCTAGTTATTAAAGTCATTAATACATAACCAAGTAAAAAGTGCGAAAAGATTAAAAATAAAAAGTATTACACTAGACACTTTGTCTTCACCAAGTGATGTAAGAGACTTAGGCAAACATGGCCTTGATTGTCAAGAACTCTTACGATCAATCTTGGATCCCGAGATGACTCACACACTCTATGATGGACAATAGATGATGGTGGTGGATGATGGTGTTATGGTGGTGGTGGGTGGTGGGTGAAGTGTGAGAGAGGTGGTGTGCCAAGGGATGGTTTGCACTTTAGCCAAGCACTCATATTTATAGACTGAATAGAAGCTCGGGCACGGCCCCGTGTCCATTGGGCACGGCCCCGTGTCCATCCTTGATCTCTTTCTTCATTAATTGCAGTTTGTCTGCATTAGTTGACCACGCCCACGTGTCCACTGGGCACGCCCCTGTTTGTAGAAGAAAATCTGTACTATCGAGATTTCCCAGATTCTGCGAATCTTAGAGTTGACCACGGCCCCGTGTCCGCTCAGCACGACCCCGTGGTGGGCGATAGAAGCTTCTACAGCTTTGTCTTTTCTGCTGGCACTTGGGCACGCCCCCGTGTTCACTGAGCACGGGGCGTGTTCAGCCTTCTGTTTTATTGTTTTGCTTGGGAAGATGCTTTCGTGGGGTCGGGCATGTCACGTTTGTTTCTTTTCTTGTATTTATGTTAGATTTAGCTATCTTTTTGCTTCTTTTGTTAATTTAAGCTCTTTAATCCTGAAAATACAAAAGGAAGACAAAAGCACACTTTTTCCAACATTAGTACTAAAAAGGGTTAGTTTTATGCCACAATTGATGTAATTTATATGTTGCATTTTGCACACATCAGTGCCATTCCTGCAAGAAAGAACCAGTAGGACAGTTAGCGTGTCAAAAATGATGCAAAAATTTGAAATCAGTAGGTCTGGACACGACCCCGTGTCTGGGTTTTGGGATGCCCATGACCCCGTGGTCAATGGACACAGCCCCGTGTTAATCTTTCTGTTAACCCAAAAATAAAGGTTTTCGAGCCGGCTTCGAAAAATTCAAAATTTTTGGTTCATCATGTGCGGTTTACCCCAAAAATCAAACCCTAAGTGTCAATTTTGCATAAAACGCTTGTTTACCCATTCAATTTTAACTTTTTCAGTTATGAACAAGCATTTATGAAGAACTGTTTTGTGACATTTGCATATTTTCAATCATTGAACAATTTTGATCATTTTCATGTTCAACAAAACGTTATATTTTATTTACAAAACACGTAACCGTATGATCGAACGAAACGATATCTACGACATTTCTAAAATAAAATCCGAGTTACACATGCCTTAAAACCTTTATATAACCTAAATATTAGGTTAAAAGGGGTTAAAAATGGCAAAACGCGATAATACAAGTCCAGGGGCTAAAACTGCCAAACTGCAAAACTTTGGTCCTACACAAAGGCATACAGACCATAAGCAAAAGGACCATATGGTTCGTATGGAACTACTAGATAATAGAATTGCAGCTGTCAGTTCACAGCTCACTCCTTAGGCCCCCAAGTTGCGATTTTTCCACCATTTCTTCTCCTTTGGAAACCTGGGGTGCACTCATTAGTCCTTAACACCTCAGGGGACGCTTGGCTTGATCTTGTGAGCTCATTTGCACTATAAATAGCCATGTTCATCCACCACTTCAACTTGATCATTTCACATTTTCTTCTCCCATCTCTTTAGAGTTTGTTTCCAGCTTTTGGAAGCCTCCTACTGAGTTCTTAAAGTGTTCTTTAACACAAGTAAGTGCTCTCTCTTAGTCTCTTTCTTTATTTTAGCTGTTTTTAGCTAAAAGTCAAACAAATTGACTTTTGTTTGACTTTCGGTTCTAACCATTTTAGTCAAGTCAAAGTTCAAACTGAACTTTGCAACGTGATCATAATCAAGAAGGTATTAATCCCTTGCGATTGCACCTTCTGATTTCCACGTTTAGTAGGCGAGATGACGAGTCAAAGTTTTACGAATTAAAAGTAAAAAATGCATGAAAGTGCGTTTTACGACAAAACTGTTTTCAGGTATTAAAACTTAAAGTTTTGACACCAAATAATTTTTATAATATTATTAGACATTTCCCAACATATCTAACTCGTCATTTCTAGTTTAGTGCTTATTTCTTAGTCGTAAGTAAAGCCGTTTGACTACCGCTTTGACTTGCACATCTGACCCGTTTGGTCAATCTTAGGATTCGACCAAGGGAATTTTTATGACCATAGTAATATAGGGAATAACTCTCTGTGGTTATACCTTATGGTCATATAGTTTGGTTAGTTATATGACGAGTCGATTTTATGTACTTTTAAAATGCTAAAAACGTCCTTTTGGCACATAAAATGGTTTTAAACATGGAAGACCATATTTTTGACTTCTAAACTGATATTATAACATAATCAAACTTGTTTTGACATATAAGACTCATCATAGGACTTGTTTAACCATCCGAACCAATAGTTACGCTTACGACCCGTTAAAGTGGCGTAAACCATTTTAACAAGTCGTCACGGGTCAAAGCACCTAGAAACTCTTCCAAGTAAGAATGAAAGGCTTATTGAACCATATTATACGAGACCCAACACTAACACATAGACATCCGACATATTAGGAAAACTCTTGAACCTTTGAGCTTTGCTTAAACATTTGACAAGACATATACGTAATCCCAAGTGAATAAATAGTCCCCTCTTTTACGTTTTTCAAATGTTTTAGGGTGATTCATATGTGCCTATCACTACTTTCATGTTTTCAAGACACTATACATCGTTTAATTATCTAGTGTACATAGTACATGGTTTCAAAACATTATGCATGGTATATTTACCTAATATACCTAGTACTTGGTTTCAAAACATTATACATGGTATATTTACCTAATATACCTAGTACATGAGTTCAAAACATTATACATGGTATATTTACCTAATATACCTAGTACATGGTTTCAAAACACTATACATGATTTTAATACCTAGTATACATGGTTACAAAACATTTCACGACATGCTTACATTGTACTAGACATATTGGTGCGTTGAACTCAACAACGATACATTCAATAACACTGATCATGCTGGCCGGTAGTATGTTATGGTACCATAGGATTGACAACCCCATTCCTGCTTCCTAGGTTTGTTTGGAAGTGACCTCAGGGAATGACAGAAACTAAGTGACATTTTTTATAAACCTTTGTCTTTATAAAGGTTTGTCCAACAGTCGACAATGCTTGAATGTATTCGCCGACAATCCATACTTGTTTTATACAATAAAAACAATTGTTTTACACAAGACATTTTGTTACAAAAGACATTTTTGTTTACTCAAAACACTTGTGTCACACCCCAACCGATAGCGGAATCATCGGGGCGCGCCACTGAGCGAAACAGATTGTCCAGGAGTTTCCATAGCAACTACGGTTACCAATTATTTAAACATCACATCCCATACCATGACATAACAAGTAGTATAGTTATTACAGACAAATCAAAGACAAATTGTTCAGTTCCGACAACTCAGATTTCAAATAAATAAATTGTTCGTTGGTTTCTAGACTCCATCCTAACTTGATTCATCAATCAGCAAGCAAACATCCTAAGCACCTGTCACATAGTTAACCAGCTGGGGTAGCCCAGTTGGCCACCGACACCCACCTCTTACCAAGAGGTACCGGGTTCGAACCTTGGGGCGCAAAAGTACCCTCTTTCCCAAGGGTCGGCTCGGTAAGGGTATTTACCGCCAGGCTCAGGCTTGTCGGGTGGCGGCCTGGGAGGGGTTATCCCCTCCGCGGTCAGGGGTACCGTGCATTACCCTTTTTTTTTACGTTAAAATAAAGGTCAATACACACAGTGTAAAGGTGAGCATACAAGTTTGATAGATATAATAGAGTTCGAAATCGTTTACGCATAACCAGCATGTGCAACGTATAATGTGAAGCGTGTAAGTTATCAACAAAGATCCTATCAATACCAATGACTGCGATTTGACTGCGAGTAGCGAGTGCGCATCACATGTTCACCACTGCGAACACGTGAAGTATTGTCCTTAACAACCCCTGAGTGAACAGGTGCTGAGTCCAAACTATAGTACTATCATTGCTAAGGCAGGTAGACAGCAATCAATGTGTAAACATAACAAACAGGCATTCATCGAGTCACGTATAACATGCAGTAATGGTCAGCGTATAAATAGTGTTTGCGTTGTGTGATTGATGTGATTTAGAATAAGTAACGTATGTAACACCAAAAAGTGCATAAAGCAAAAAGGGATCGAGTATACTCACAGATTGTGTTAAACAAGTAAACACTCTCTTGGATTGAAGGGAGCGCTGAGAGAGATTAGCCTGAACAGTTAACGATAGCATAAACGATGAGCGGCACGTAAAATGGTGCAAAAGTACCAAGTGTCAGATGGTAATCCGATCGGATGGCAATCCGATTGGATGGCCAATCGACCGGATGTCAATCCGTTTGGATGGTCATCCGATCGGATGACCATTCGATTGGATTGACATCTTGTTTGGTAAGGATGTGTGTGTGTATGATGGCTTTGAAGTTTTCGTTGTAGCATTTTAAAAAGAGAGAAGTATCTCTACCCTTCAGGTCGATCGATCAGACGGCAGTCCGATCGGATAGTGATCCGATTGGTAGGATACTTAGTGAGAACAAGTTCACAGCAAGACTGTCACTCGATCGGATTGCAATCTGATCGGATATAAATCAGTTGGAACTATTGTTCTTCGAAATTGATTAATTACCAAAGTCCCAATCGCCACACGATCGGATGGTCATTCGATCGGATGGCAATCTGATCGGACGACAATTCGTTCGACGTTCAGTCCCTTGAAACTTGGAAAAAAAATGTTTAAGTGTGAAACCAAGTGCAAGCCGATCGGACGAAAATCCGTCCCAATGACCTGATCATCCTTGACACTTGATTGTTTTGAAAGTTTTGCAGTGTTAATCGAGACGGTGTGATATCGTGCTAGACAACAGAATCCCCATCTTGACCCAAGTGATGTGACCGAACAGGAACCACCCTAGTCCGACCAGTTCAAGGTTCGAGACGGTTGTTCATGTTTAACCCGACATCAGCTCTCTTTGGGATAGAATTCAGATCCTGAACTAACACATCACTAAGAAAGAGTAGAAGATCAGAACGAGCTCTGATTCTTTCGGTTTTGAGTGCATTGAGTGTAAAAGAGTTGAAAGAAAGTTAGAAAACCATCTTTCAATCCTTTTAACCATGAATATGTGTAGATCTATGCGAAAACATTGATTATTCATGTGGAAATCCTTCAAATATAAGTTGTTCTTGGTGGAATGAAGCCAAACCTTGAAGTTCATAAGAACTCCATGATGACATCATCCTAGAACACCTCAAATCTGGTGATTTCACGGTTAAAAGTTAAGATTCAAAGGTGAAAAAGATGAAGGAGTGCGTGAAGATCATAGAAGTACAAGATTTAGGTTGAAAACTTACAAGAATCGCGAGAAATTGAGAGAAAGAGAGCTTGAGTATGGCTGTTTCGAGTGAGGAGCTGTCACATCACAAATGATGTGATAGGAGGGTATTTATAGGGTTTCCCAAAGTGGAAAGTGATGAAGTGTTGGATTGGTCACCGATCGGATGGCAGTCCGATCGGATGGCAGTCCGATCGGATGGCAACCCGATCGGATGACAATTCGATCGGATGGCAGTCCGATCAGACCGATCGGATGGCCACTCGATCAGTTGGCCACTGAAATCTATGACACACGATCGGAGCATGTCTTCAAGGGTGCGAATCATTCTTTCAGTCTGACCGTCGGTTTGGGGATGAAAAGCGGTACTTAGATTAAGCGTAGTACCGAGAGCAGATTGAAACGTTTCCCAAAGACACGAGGTAAACCGACCATGGCGGTCAGAGATGATGTCACGAGGCGTCCCGTGTCGACAAATGATCTCATCGGTGTAGATTCGGGCTAATTTTTCTACCTTAAAGTCTTCTCGTATCGGCAGGAAGTGAGCTGACTTGGTCAGACGGTCAACCACAACCCAAATGCTATCATGACCTGATTGAGTGCGCGGAAGTTTCGTTATGAAGTCCATAGCTATACTCTCCCATTTTCACATTGGGGTATCGGGTTTAACGAGTAAGCCAGAGGGTCTTTGATGCTTGGCCTTGACCTTGGAACAGGTCAGGCACTTTGAAACATAGATAGCGATATCCTTCTTCATCCCGACCACCAGTACTTGTAGAGAAGATCCTAGTACATCTTGTCGGCACCGGGATGAACAGAATATCGAGATTTGTGGGCTTCGTCCATCAGAAGTTGTTGCAAGTTCGTATGCTTAGGGATCCAAATTCGGTCCAAGTAATGAAAGATACCATTCGATTTATTCTCGAGTTGGGCGCCATCATTTAGAATCCATTCCTTCTTCAAAGTTCGTTCGGTAAAACAAGCATGCTGAGCGTCATGGATGAGAGCTTCGAGATTAAACTAAGCTTGGGAATTACGAATGCTAAGCAAGTAGCTTCGTCGACTGAGAGCATCGGTAATGACGTTTGCTTTGCCTGGATGGTAATGGATCTCACAGTCGTAATCGTTGAGTAGTTCTACCCACCGGCATTGACGCATATTCAGTTCCTTCTGGTCAAAGATATGTGGTAGGCTCCTATGATTGGTGAAGATCGTATACTTGGTACCGTAAAGGTAGTGTCGCCAAATCTTTAACGCAAAAACAATTGTGCCAAGCTCGAGGTCATGTGTGGTGTAGTTCTTCTCGTGGATCTTAAGCTGTCGAGAAGTGTACGCGATAACCTTATCTCGTTGCATAAGAACACAACCAAGACCAAGGTTCGAGGCATCACAGTAGAATACGAAGTCATCGTTTCCATCGGGCAGTGAGAGCACGGGAGCATTGCAAAGCATAGCTTTGAGAGTTTGAAAGGCTTCCACCTGTTTAGTTCCCCAAACAAAAGGTTTATCCTTATGCATACGAGAGGTAAACGGCACAACGATCTTAGAAAAACCCTCGATAAATCGGCGATAATAGCCTGCCAGTCCGAGAAAAGAACGGACTTTAGACGGATTCTTGGGTGTAACCCAACTCTTAACAGCTTCGATCTTCGCGGGATCGACATGGATACCTTGACTATTGACAATGTGACCGAAGAATTGGACCTCCTCAAGCCAAAATTCACACTTGGAGAACTTGGCATAGAGACGGTTTCCTTAGAGCAACTCAAGAACCAAACCTAGATGCTGCAAGTGTTCGGCTTTTGACTTGGAATAGATCAGGATATCGTCGATGAATACGATTACGAAGTGATCAAGGAAGGGTTTGTAAACTCGATTCATTAGATCCATGAAAACTGCGGTGGCGTTGGTCAAACCAAAAGGCATAACAACAAACTCATAATGACCATAGCGGGTTCAAAAAGCGGTTTTGGGAATATCCTCCTCTTGAATGCATAATTGGTGATAGCCTGAGCGTAGATCGATCTTCGAGAAACACGTAGCACCTTGTAACTGATCAAATAAATCATCGATTCGGGGTAAGGGATAGCGATTCTTGATTGTCAGCTTATTCAACTCCATATAGTCGATGCACATCCGGAACGATCCATCCTTCTGTTTGACGAAAAGGACAGGCGCGCCACTTGGAGAGGTGCTAGGGCGAATAAAGCCTTTATCAAGTAGTTCTTGGAGCTGACTCGAGAGTTCGCGCATTTTGTAAGGAGCGAGACGATAAGGCGCTTTAGCAACAGGATTTTCTCTAGGAATAAGGTCAATTCGGAAATCGATATCACGAATCGGAGGTAACCCGGGGAGATCATCAGGGAAAACGTTAGGAAATTCATGAACAACAAGGACCTGGTTTACCTCCTTAACTTCCTTTTTCTCCGCTACTACAATGTGTGCCAAGAAAACTTGGTATTCCTTGTGGAGATACTTGCTAGCCTGGACACACGACATGAGTTGGAGTTTCATCAACGCGACTTCACCGTAAACACACAATTGATCACCATTAGCGAGTGAGAAGCGAATCATCTTATCGAAGCAAACGACTTCAGCATGATTTTCACGAAGAAAATCCATGCCTACTATGACGTCAAAACTACCAAGCTTCATTGGAATAAGATTGACAGGGAAGATGTGATTGTTGAGTTCAAGCGTGCAATCACGTAAAACTGATTTGACTGCGACGGTCCTTCTGGTGGCAACTTCAACATTGAACGTCGAGGGGAGATGAGCGCGCTTACGATTGGGGAGCTTTTTGAATTCAAACGATATAAAATAGTTATCTGCTCCATTTTCAAATAAACACGTAGCATATATACCATTGACCACATTGTTGTCTGCTTGAGCCTGACGGGCATTAATGTTGAATGCACGTCCATGGGATGCTGGTTGTTGTTGCCGTTGTTGAGGCTGCTGCTGTTGTGGTTCTTGCTTGACCACTCAGTTCGGGCACATATTTGCGAAGTGGTTGGGATCACTACACGCATAGCAAGCTCTAGCATGGATCGCAGGTGTAGGAGCCGCTTGATGGCCTTGAGGAGAGGTAAGTAGAGCTTGTTGAGTAGGAGCTTGACCTTGTGTTGGAGCTGGAGCTTGACGTGGACCTGTACGGCAGTTGGCGGTGAAGTGGCCGTACATGTTGCAATGCACACAGTATCTGCAAGCGATTCCCACAGGGTGGTGATAGGTACAAGTAGGACAAACCGGGTGAGGACCAGTATACGCACGCTTTACCGGCGGTGCGTTGGTGACCGGTTCCGCTACTTGGCGGTGTTGAGGCTGTGGTTGAGCGGGAACTGATTGGAGCAGGGCAGCAGTGGTTACATCGCAGTTCTTCTTGCTGGAACTGTTGTTGTTCTTTCTCTTGCGTCTCGAGAGCTTTGATGACTGAGGAGCAGTGGTAGCTTGATGCAGATTCTTGGGAGCTTTATCCCAGTAACCAGACTACTTGCCGTTGATCTCAGAAGCGGGTAGAAAAGTTTCCTCAATTGTCGTTGTCTTTGCAGCTTGAACGAAATCAGCCACGCAATCCGGAAGAGCACGGATATACTTTTTGATGGTGATTTCGGGCGTAGTAACTTGGCTAGGACAGATTATGCTTAGCTGCTTGAAGCGAGCAGTCAAACCAGCGTTGTCTCCATCTTTCTGCTTGATATGCCAGAATTCGTCCTCCAGCTTTTGGCGCTCGTCGGGAGGGCAGAACTCTTGCATCATAACCTCCCTCAACTCATCCCACGTCAGCCCGTAAGCAGCATCATTTCCGCGTTTGTTTCTCTCGGCCGTCCACCAATCCAGCACTCGGGATTGGAAGACGCCAGTTGCGTTTAAAGTACGGAGATTATCAGGATAGCCACTCTGGCGCAGGGTGACTTCGATAGAATCAAACCATTGAAACATGGCCGTAGGCCCATCTTTCGGGCCGCAGGCTTTGAACTGCTTGAAGTAGAAAGCAGCTTTAGGAGCATCAGTCCTGGATTCTTCAGAAGATTTGCTGGCATTTTCATTCAGCTCACTAACAATCCGGGGATA